>JAULUF010000055.1:40957500-41055000 GCA_031834385.1 Semotilus atromaculatus | reverse complement strand
ACGTCCCGCTGCGAAAGGTTCACCTGTTCACCGTCGTCCAGCTCAGCTGTCTGGTTCTCCTCTGGGTCATCAAAACCTCCAGGGCTGCCATCGTCTTCCCAATGATGGTAGATTTCAACATATTATACTATTGCTAATACTTACCACAGTAAGTGTAAGCAACTATTTCTGAAAAGCTTGCCTGTTTAAAAAACAGAGAATTCTTGCAACCAACCAAGTTTATTTGCAACACCAGTCAAAGGCTTATTTAAAGGGATAGTTCACCCAAAAATGAAAATTCTGTCATAATTTACTCACCCTCAAGTTGTTTCAAACCTGTATGAGTTTCTTTCCCTCTGTTGAACACAAAATAAGATATTTTGAAGAATGTTGGTGAACAGACAGTTGCTGGACCCCATTGACTTCCATAGTATCTTTTTTTCCTACTATGGAAGTCAATGGGGTCCAGCAACTGTCTGGGAGTAAATTATGACAGAATTTTCATTTTTGGGTGAACTATCCCTTTAAGGGTGTTTCTCAAAACCAAGAATGCAAAGAACGGACTTGTGTTCTTGGGGAGAACGCTCTTGCTAGTTGTTCTTGGAAGAATGAAAAAATGGTAAAATAGGCGCGTCAAGAACACTTCCACAATTTTTAACCGTTCTTGCCAAAATGCAAACTTGTGTATTGGGACAGTACTTGGGCCACAAAAGATGACGTTTCACAAGTCCACAGGAACACAAGAACGCATATTGAGACACGGCCTATATCTCCTCTCAATCCATTCAAATGTATAGTTTCAATTTAATGAAGAAATTCACAGGCACAAAACTAATCAGAAGGTTTTAAGATGATGGAAACATACAGTCAGTAAGACGTTTCTCTGCGAGTGTAATTGCCTCTCTAAACTGTTTTGATGAATGTTTCTCGTGAAATATGTGATAATTGAATTAGTGCTTTGCTGGCAGGTGTTGGCGCTGGTGTTTATAAGGAAGCTGCTGGATGTTTTCTTCACGAAGAGAGAGCTCAGCTGGCTCGATGACCTCATGCCCGAGAGCAAGAAGAAGAAACTGGACGACGCCGAGCGAGAGGTGAGCGTTACCATTTACACGCAGAACAGAAAGAGTTAATGAGATGCACAGATGTGCCTGACATCGGAGATTGGAAGAGGCGTTTAAAAGGCAACAAGAGACTTCTGATCAAATCATTAACAGTACTGTTCAAAAGTTTTGTTATTGTTAAGATAGACGTATCTAATGCTCACCGAGGCTGCATTTATTTGATCAAATATTCTAATATGATGATTTGCTGCCCGAGCACAATTTCTTATTATAATCAATGTTGAAATCAGTTGTGCTGCTTCATATTTTTGTTGAAACTGCGATGCATTTTTCTTCAGGATTCTTTGATGAAAAAAGGTTCAAATGAACAGCATTTATTTGAAATAGAATATTTAGTAACATTTTAAAGATTTTTATTGTCAGTTTTGATCACTTTAATGTGTTCTTGCTGAATAACTGTATTAATTTCTGTTATAAGAGAAATACATTTTGATCCCAAACTTTTGAATGCAATGCCCTCTGTTGGATTTGAGCGGTATGACATTCACTCATGCTTTTATTGATATTGAGCCTTATTTATTAAACATGAGCAGAATACATTTCATAAATCCAAATGTACATAATAATCACGTAATCACTCAAGCGGTTTGGCAAAGCCATGCTTTCAGATTTCAAAATGTTACAACATAAACTGTACATTTGAATTACTGTAAGTTTTGTGTGCATTTGTCGTTTTTCCAAATGCTTCAAATCAAAGTTTATAATATTTTGATTTATCTGGGAGCTGGCTGGCTTTCATGCATCAGAACGTTTTATTGAAAAAAATCCCTATGAAGAAAAAGAACGGGGAAAAGACATTTCGCTGTTGCACAGAAGCATTTACGGCATTACAGAAGTAATGCAGTCAGAATATTTCCCTCTGAATTCATTGCACATGATGATCTTAATAATAATAATAATTAATAATAATCAGCAGACTGGACACACATTCATATTCATGGTTGATTAGACATTTTTCTTGTCCAAGTAGTTAAAAACAACAATTACCAAATACAACAATTATAATTAAATACTCTGCAAATATTTGGTTATCACATTAAGTTAGTTATATATCCAGACAGCATGCATGCCCAGTTTTGTGTGAATCAGTTGCATGTTTTAAATGCATGTTAAAAAATCCTGGAAAACATCTGGAAGAGCTGAGAAAAGGAGCATTTCACACAAAATGTCTCAAACCGGCCAGCAGTACTGAGCACTTATATTTCATATTGTTGTACTTTTGCTGCTAGGCGGCTCTAATCCGTCATATAATTGAGATTATTACATGTTGCCACTGAAATAATGAAATAACCCCCATGCAGAATTTGGTGACTTTTTGCCACAGAGCGACAAAGCTGTTTTTAAGAAGAATAGGATAATAACCCGCTACAAAAACTTGACTGTTTGGACCCGTAACACCACAAGTAATTAGCATTTGGAAGATGATTTCTATATAACTGAATGATTCAACATGACTGCTGGTTGGGTTTATTTATAAAAGCTGATTGAGAGGAAAAGGATGAGATTTTGAGAACTCACGGAGGTCCTGCTTTAATGAGGAGATCGGATTTGTGCTCCAGTTTTACAGTTTGTTTTTCCTGCATTCAGAGACTTTCTGACCCCCTGGCAAATAATCTCATGTTTTACTCTTGCTAAAACTGCCATGATTCGTTTCTTATAGAGGGACCCCGATTCACCCACCTCAGTGTCTCAATGCATTCGTTTCATGCCAAACAAATGGAACATGAATTGATCTGCCAAAATGTCCTTCAGCAAAGTTATTTAATCTCAAAGGGTCTCTGAAGTTCTCTTTGGCTGGACGGGAATAAAACTCTCTCTCTCTCTCTCTCTCTGTCTCCTTCTCCCTGTGTTTATTGCCAGGAGGAGCAGAGTATTTTGGCAGAGGAAGAAGGAATCGTACAAGTGCCATTGGAGGGACATTACAAGTATGGACCAGATCTCCCTAACTTATTCTCACAATAGCAAGCAATACTAGTTTTTGTTGGCTTATTAAAACAGTAAGGCCATAGTTTCAGTGATATCCATGACTTCCGTAAAACACGACTTTGAGTGCAGTATTTAATTTTATTTTTAAAAACAGCAATGGAATCAGAATGTGCACAAACACACTCTTCAATGGGGTTCTATATAGAACTCTAGTGTTCTTGACTTCATTTTAAAGAATCCCTTTTGCCAAAATGAGAAATGTCTTAAATGAATGCGCGTACTTTCATATTTAATGGGTTATTTAAATGTTTTCTAGTGATAAAGGTTGCTTATAATTCATAAAATTTAATTAAAAAACAAATGAATTCAAACTAAATTCATAAAATGATCCAGTGCGAGGTTCTACTATATATATGAAGTTCCTGACAGAACCAAATCATAATAAATAAAAAAACTGCATTTTGTGCATTTTGTACACATGTGCAGTCTCAGCGATTGGCTCTTTTATTTAGAAGGCGGGGCTTATTCCGCCATATTGCGTCTTGCACTTTCTCCCAATTATAGTAATATGAGCGCACCATCTTTGCACATCTTATCTAAGTCTTTGGTATGGATACTATTACTTACAGTACATACTTTACATGTATACACAAGAGAATAGAGAGAAATAATTCAAGAAGAAGAGAGTTATATAAATTCAAGAGAAGTAATATAAATCTAGAAAAATTACAGTTACAAATCTTCCAGTAATACGTTTTGAAAAAAGCTACAAATTATAAATATGAACATTTATTAATTAGCGATTTGTCAAGCATTCACTATTATATTGTAATTTTGAGTCTGAATTTCATATTTTATGATTGTTTTCATGCACACACCTGAATATTAATGTCAGATTTCATGTGATATTTATATGATATTTTTTTCAGAGATGATCATTCTATTGTCAACATTACTGATGAAATGTCCCGAGGCTCCTTTGGAAGTACTTGGAACACCGCCAACTCCAAAAATGATCCAAAAAGGTTCTGATTCATTTTCATATGAAGTGTTTTTGGTATCTTTCTACAACCAGATTTGAAATATCGTTCATGTTTATTATGGCACTTGGCTGTAAACGGTGTGGAATGAGTTACATGCTGAAGTTTAAAAGTCACACTGTACGATTTATAATGTTATAATTTATAATGGGATCTCAGTTTGCCTTGAAAGGAAAATTGGACGAAAATGAAGACGATGTGTGTGTGGAGCAAACGGTGGTTAGTTGTTGTTGCACTTATTGCGTCGTCAGGTTCTGCGTAACCTATAAGGTTATGTTTTTTTGGTGTCTAATGCTGTCGTTTGAGAAGTTGATCGCAGCGGCCATTAATCGGCTGTCGCTGAACATGTCAAACTAGCGATCAAAGACTTCAGATTTTGGCCTAGGATCAGAGGAATCTTTTAAGATTCTCAAAATGTGTCTCAGACATCCAAATCGTACCGTGTGTATCCGGCTGTATTCAAATCAGTGGTGCTTGCAGAGTTCAAATTGAAAGGTCCAGATTAATTTATCATTGTTTTACTGTAGTATTTACAGAATATATACATAATATATTTACAAAATGTCTGTCACATAGGGTGTGTTAACACTTGTGGTGTGGTTCGCTTTAGTCATGGTAAACGTTCACATGGCATTTTACTACCGAACCTAAAGATACTGAGCCCAAAGGCATAAGGATGTTTTCAAAACCTGATTGGCCGGCTTTTTATTACAGATATTTTGCAACAGAAATTACCGAACGTCCAAAACATTGCCGTTTGCTGTGCTAAATGTGCTCGTTGTATGTGCGTAGTCGACATATGATGGTATTTTGACCAGCTGAGAACTCGTGAAGAGCTTATAAAATGTGTTAGGAGTCAAAACAGCATCAGGAATCCCTCCGTCACAAACACACACACACACACACACACACACACACACACACACACACACACACAAACCAAGATCTGCTGTGAGGAGACGCGGTTCTGATGCCTGAACTGAACTGTGACAACATCACGACTACAATGAGCTAAAACCGCTGAGCCTGATCTGTCCTGTATAGGGTCGCATCTCGTGACATCATGTCTTTGGTCCGTGTTGCATTCATGTTTCAGTCGAACCGCACCAGAATTTGTTTGGGAGCGGATCGAGACTCATCTTTTCAGGGTGTGTTCACACTTGGCATGTTTGGTTGGATTAAAACTAACCCTGGTGCGATTGCTCTGTTAGTGCGGTTCATTTGAGTAAGTGTGAATACTGCCATCTGAACCCTGGAGAAAAGATGGGTCTCGATCCGCTTTAATCTTACTCTGGAGCGGTTCGACTGAAGTATGAACGCAACACCGACAAAGACATGTAAACGAACCAAGAACAGGAAGATGAGACTGATGTTGTCACAGTTCAGTTCAGGCATCAGAACCGCGTCTCACAGCAAATCTGGGTTTGTGTGTGTGAAGGACGGATTCCTGACACTGTTTTGACTCCTTTACACATTTATGGTCAAAATACCATCATTAGTAGCTACGTACATACAACGAGTGCATTTAGCCCAGAACACAGCATTGTTCCGTCTTAAAATAGGCAATACGTCATTAAAGCCAACCAATTAGGCTGTGAACATCCCTATGCCTTTAGGTTCGGTATCTTTAGATTTATGTGATGAAAATGCCAATGTGAACACTAAGTGGACCAGGACTTTTTTTTTGGCCCGGACCAAGCGAACCGAACTACAAGTGTGAACACATCCTCAGAGTCTCGGACCGCTTGTTTGGTTCGGATGGAAACGAATGTTCACACTTATTGAACAGAGCAATCGTACCAGGGTTTGTTTTAATCCAACCAAACATGCCACATGTGAACACACCCTTAGTTTTCTGTGCATCAACTTAAAAAAATATTTACTACACCTTTAAATTGTCATTGTTTGGAAACACGTGTGTACATATTGGACTTTTTTAATTAGATTATTTTGCATGATAACCCATTTAGATTGAATAATTTATTCTTTCTTTTTTCTTTGTCTCCTTTAAGCATGTAGATGCTGAGCCCCCAAAGGTAAGTGTTCTCATAGCAACATCCCACGTCTCTTAAGGATCTCATCCCGTCTTTCTTCGCATGGCAACAAGTATTTTGACCAAATTGGCGGCGTTGATTGTAATCCATCTGGAACAGACATTTACCATTATGTGTCTCTCCAATTTTTGAATTCACCCCAATTTTCCAACCCAGTTAGTCAGTCGAAAACAATAAATCATTCACATCTCTCTGGAAGTGTCAGACAAAGATAGACAGCATGTGATCGTCTTTTGTTGTTGTTGTTGTTGTTTTTTACTACTTGGACAAAAAAAATGTCTAATCAGCCGTGAACATGAATGTGTGTCCGGTCTGCTCATTATTATTATTATTATTATTCATTATTATTATTAAGATCATCATGTGCAGTGAATTCAGAGGGAAATATTCTGCACATAAAGTCTATTTGACATGAATGCATTAGATAAAACTAGCAAACTCACTAAATGGCATCTGTGCAACAGAGAAATGTGTTTTTCCCATTCATTTTCTTCATTGGCATTTGATCATTTTCTTCAATAAAAAGTTCTGATGCATCAACAAAACCAGCCAACTCCAAGATAAATCAAAATACTATAAACTTTGATTTGAAGTATTTGGAAAAAGCAAATGCACAAAACTTTTATGATTTTTGAGGAAATGAATTGCATCCAATGATGCATTGTTTATGACTATCAAATGAGCAATGATGAAACAATATAAAATACCACATATTTGAAGTGCATTGCACAATATAATTTGCAATGCTTCATGGGAGCCTGTTTTAGTTAGTTTACTTTATTAGTTAATTTGTGGCGTCTACAGAAAGACTCTGAGCTAATAATTGAAAGGTTGTTATGTTTTTCTATGGAAAAAAGGAATTGGATTTGCCAAACTGATAAACATTCAATGAAAACAGTCATTACACACTGAACTCTTGCCATTTAGGTTAATTCGGGTGAACTAATGATCCTTTTTATGTTATTTTGCAGCCTGTCTAATAAGAGATTGCACAAGAAGCGTCGATGTAAAGAAGAGCATTGAGAATCTGACTTATGATACACTATATACACACACACACACACACACACTTAACTAGCTATCCAAATAGACTTCTATTGTTTTTTAAAGGAATAGTTCGTAAAAATGAAGAAAGATTTTCATTTTTAGGTGAACTATCCCTATAGCGGCCAGTTGCATGAACATAGCCGCTACATTAAGACTGTGTCTTGAGAACTAGTCTGATCAACTAGCAGTTAACTAGTGCTAATCAGTCTTACTTTTCTGATTCAATTGTAAGACTAGTCTAAGCAGTTTATGTTTATGCAACCGGCCACAGGTATTAATAATGCGAATTTTAATCAGAATAAGCCGTACACAAACTCTACCCCTAACCCAACTCCTGAATGAACACCTTTCACAGCTGTGTTATGCTTAAAACATTATTTGCTTTATGAACAACTTATCGATGAGTTTTTACAGATTTAACTAACTTATGGAGACATTATCCAGCATTTTTGACCTTACAGTATGGGTAGTTTACAAGTAAACGCACATGTAAAGCTCCCAGCCTCGTCTTGTGTTTCTGTATTTTTAAAGTATATCACAATGCTAAGCTTTTTCTAGCTTCTAGATATAAAGCCTGTACATACATAATAGTAATACCAGCAAATAAAGCGGAGACATTGACGGTGTATGAAAGATGAGGAGAGAGTGTGGCAGGATTTTAAACTTTTATTTTAAATGCTCTCGGAAGTATTTTATATGTTTTGTATTTTTGAAAAAGTATTCCTGCACAACTTTCACACCCCTAAAGGTGCAGTTTTAAACAAGCACGTACAATATCTACAGGTGAGAAATGAGTTTATTCATTTACAGGTTCACTGTAAGGCTGAGCGATACAGCTAAACAAAGGATATTTTTCAGCTTTTTGACGATATATCTAATATTGATATACCCTTCACTTCTCGAGGGTCAGTATTCCTGCAGTCACACACGTAAATAAAAAGCATAAAAACATTCAAGTTATTGATATACCTGCAAATATTTAAAAAAAATCTTTATTTTGCTGAACGTTTTGCATTTCTGCAATAGAGAATTAAATCTTAATCATAGAATCTTAATTTTAGCTATTAATATTTTTTTGCAATTATTTGTACTAAGAATGCTGCTTGTGTAAATATTATTTCCATCTGACTTTTGAAGGCTGTATGTTGATACTCACAATGCCAAAGCGTAAATGTGTTTTCATGCTAATAATGATGATGGAAGGACATCTGAAATCTGAAATCATATCTGCTGACATCAGTAAACTTTCCCCTCAAAATGATTGTCTGTATTATCTCTTATGCAACTGAATGCATTATCTGGATACTGTACTATAAATGTATCTTCAGACACAGATTGCATTCCCTTTTTAAAAAAAGCAATAGTGTTTTACAAGTGCGGGTCCATCAAATAATAATTGTATAATTTTGTTGCATGTTGAGTTCCTCATACAATCAATTATTTTCATTTAAAAACCTGTAAATTCTGCCATTTATATTGCTATACATATTTATAAGAAGAAAATCATTTTAAAATCATTAAACATACTGTAATATTATATTTTTAGCATAAATTGATTCATATGTTTTGCTCTTATGTTTGTTTTGTATGGATTATAGCTTCACACTCCAATAGTTTGATTTTTAAAGACAAGATTGATTGTTATCTTGCTAATATTTTCAGTTTATTCTGACTTTATTCTATAAAGTTTATAGTTTATTCTATATTTCTGGAGTAACAAGTCTAGTTATTTTAACTGTGTGTTGATGTTTATGTAAATTATCTGCAATATCACTATATCCTCTGTGTGTCTGTGTGGTGTGACTTTGGGATCTTATGTGTGCATTAATTGTTTTCTGGGGGATATCGCATACGTATCCTTCATTTGCACTTGTATTTCATATTTGAAGTTTTTGTTCCTGCTATTTCTTCTACAGTGAAATAAAAAGCTCTGCCATATGAATATGCATGTGTCCCTGCGTCTCATACCATGTTTCTGTAATTAACAGGAAGAAAATGCATAACAGTACAGTTGAAATATCCTTCTCTATATCCTTCCTTCTCTCTCTTTCACGCTCTATAAAAGTGCCTTAAACATATCATGACACTAAATTACTGATTTTGCTCAGAGAATAAAAGTTAAAATTTTTCCTTTAAAGTAAACTTATTTGAAATATCAGAAGGCATTACCTGTGTGAATAAAAATCAACATAAATTTGGATATAATTAAACCAGAGCATGAACGTTCACACACAGTAGGCTGAATAAATGATGATTTTAACAGTGAATGATAAAGCTCTATACTGTGGTTATACCGTACAGTTCATTACTTTGATAAGCCTATTTAATGTGATCCAGTGTCATCAAAACAATGTACGTGTGGTTTAATGTACAAATATGTTTTGGGGCCACCCTTACTGTATTTTTTTTATTATTATATACTATCAATGCAAAACATCCTCAGATTTGTTAATAATAAATGTTGAGTTGCTGTACAAGTCCAACATAGAAGAGGGTTTCCTAAAAACTATTGGGATTTATTTGGGATTAAAGAGATTAGTATTTTTGGATTCCCAAAGTATGGGGAAGAAAATGGTTTATGAAATTAGGATTTTCTTTTACAAAATACCCTTTTTATTTTTGGTTGCAAGTATAAACAGTCGTGGTGTGAACAGTGTGTGCTTGCCAATTTTGTAATGGGCCAAGCCAAGTTAAAGACAAATTGATGTAAAAATGCGGGTCAATTTGTTGACTTGTTTATTTTTAAATCATTGGTAGAATTTAGGGTTGCTATTGAATTAGCAAATTACAAACAAATTGATAATGTATCTTTTTTTCAAAATAAGGAGGTGTGAGAGAGGCTTTAGTGACAATGAGCAAGGTTAGGAATATGGTTTTTAATAAATAAAATTGTTTTGTGTGTGTTTTGTATAGCCTATTAGCGCTTATGTTTTGGAAAATGGTGTAAATTAAAGGGGTTTTAAAAGTCACAGAAACTACTATTATTTATATAAGAATAGTTTGATAAGTCAGTAGAAGAATAGGTAGAAACAATAGGTAGTAAAAAAAAGTATAGTTTAAGGAGAAATTAAATGGTAAGTGCAAGTTTTAGGCATGTGCATAAATAAATTGAATTGTACAGTAAGTCACTTTGGATAATTTGAATGCCAAAATGAATATAAAGTGATTACTAAATGAATAACTGTAAAATGCCATATGAATATAGGCCTAGTTGTAATCTAACTATAAAGCTATGTCCGTGATAATGAGAAGTATATATTAGCCTGTTAAATTAAAGTACTAGATTTTTTACCCAATTAGAAACGCTCCGGGCCTGTCAATCACTTTGCATGCTTGTGTTTGCTCGCAGCTGATTTGCTGGCATGTGTATTTGTGGGCGGGGTTTGCAGAGGGGTTTTCCCATTGGCTAAATGAGGCAGAAGTAGCAGCACCTGACTCGCGCTACTGAGCGGTGTTTAAGTGATTTTGTTTGGGGAGAGAATACGATTTAATCGTTCCTGTTTACTTTAAATTACGAGGGTGAGTTGCCAGTTGTTGTTATGGTTTCACAAAGACAATATATTGTTATTGGACAACATATGTTTGGCTTGTATCGAAATATATATAACATAAACGACATGTCTAAATGTCCCATAGAGCTTCTAGCCTGACTACGTCAGACTTCCTACTTCCGCTAATTTCATTTCGCTCCTGTAGTCAGTCTGAGATAGCAGCCTATCTTTCAGTTTTCCACCGGCCTGAACACAGCCGGCCCAATCAACGAACAGAGGGCGGCTGAGAGCCGTGACGTAGCCGCTAAGCGCCAAGTTTTACATTATAGGATAGAGAAATCGAAAACCGAAACGACCGCGGAAATGGGAAACGAGACACGTGATTGTACCGTGGATGCGTAGATTAACTTCGCATAATCTGCAAAAGTCATTTACAGCCATGTTCACTCCGGTATTTCGCTCGCATCATCAAGTGATTACAGCAGGTTTACAGTGGAAGTTCGATCATAGATTTGAGTTCGATGCATGATGTCTGTGTTTAGATGCGGCTGTGTCGGCGCATAACATAAACTTATCTGATTGGCTTACGGGTAACCAATGATTTTAAACTTCAGAAATCGCCCCCTAGCGAGAGAGAAAACACTTCTCTATTATGCTATTCCAGACTCTTTGCTCTACGAAGCAAAGTGAAGTAGCAGAGTCTGGTATTACCAGGCTAGTCACATTCACTACTGGACTGCAAATGTAAACATACAAGCTCTTAACGTGCTTTAAAGGGTTGGTTCACCCAAAATGTAAATTCTTTCATTAATTGATCACTCTCTTGTTGTTCCAAACCCATAAGACTTTCGTTCATCTTCAGAACGAATTTGAGAGATTTATGTCCCTCCATTGACAGCTACGCAACTGAAATCGACCACTTGCACTGAACTTCGTGACGCACTTCCGTTTGGAAACAATTTATATCACTTATCATAGACAGTATAAGAAGTCACTTATTTGTTATTTCCGGTTATGTTTACTTTCAATGTACTTTGGTCAATGAGTTGAACAAACGCCACCTAAAATTAGTGTCTGCAATAAGATTTAATAATTGGGACATTTTTATTGACAGAAGAAGGGATATTCTGATGTTTACTGTGTGCAGAATTTTCTAAACTCATCGGAACATTAAGTTTTTATCCAAACCAAGCCAATCTGAGAAAGCTGCGGCTGTTAAAAATACGCATTATTTCCCCACAGGGGAAATTTCTATGGTGAAAACAGATGAATAACATCAGTACGAACCACGAACTTTTATTTATTTGGATTGAATATTTTAATCATTCCGTGTCATTTTTCAATGTCAATCTTTTTACTATTTACATGTTCATGCCCCAAAATGCTTACTTAGTATTCAAAGAAGTTGACTGTCATTCTCCGCTGTGTGCGTTACTGTTGGAAGATTAATTAAATAGCCATAGCCTATTTAACATCGTTACAGGTCAGGCACCTCGCGAGCATTCATTCATTCAACTATTGTAAAAAAAAGACTGGAATAAACCACCAATGCACACAAGCAATCCTTTTTATTAGTCAAATAGCCTACATAAAAAAATGTACTCAACAGGTATAAAATATAAGTATGCTTAGAGAAAAACACTGTTAATGAGAAGACATAGGGCTGCAGGTTAGTGGATAAATATATTTAGCCTATTTATTATTCAGAATGAATAACAGTCATCGGGTCCAGGCGAAGCTCCTCGTCAGATCTGGATACGGCCTGGATCCGGCAGGCTGCGGGAAAACCTCGGGATAAACAAAGACACTCAAATTAGCGTAGATGCCATTCTTCTTATGATGTAACGAGTACAGCAGGATTTAAGGGAAGTGTTCCCAGTTCCGGCTGACCTAATCTATGCAGCCTAACATTGAATTATAGAAGTCTATAATGTATTGTGTATGCTAGGGCAAAGAGATGTGTCTTTAATCGAGCTTTGAACTGACAGACTGTGTCTGCTTCCCGGACAATGGTAGGAAGACTATTCCAAAGTTTTGGTGCTAAATAGGAAAAGGATCTACCGCCAGCAGTCGATTTTGATATTCTAGGTATTATTAACTGGCCGGAATATTAAGATCGCAATAGACATGAAGGACTATAATGCGTTAAGAGCTCGCTCAAGTACTGCGGAGCTAAACCATTTAGTGCTTTGTAAGCAGTGGTGGAATGTAACGAAGTAAAAATACTTCGTTACTTTACTTAAGTACATTTTTCACGTATCTGTACTTTACTTAAGTAGAATCAATAGTGCATACTTTTGACTTTTACTTCGTTACTTTTTGCAGCAATTATTATACTTTCTACTCCACTACATTTCTACAATGTTTCGTTACATTTTCGTTACATTTTCTGATCAGTTTTTCCCCCTGCCAAAACAGGGATTGAAAAAAATCTCCATGTTTTCGGTGCTGACGCTCATGAAACATGTAACGGTGGCGCTGCCAATAAAGCACCTAAAAGCTGTCACAAAGAACCGGCAAAAGTAATGATTATGAATATGTAAAATATAACAAGGAGACATTTTAATTGTTTATTTATAAACAAGTGTTTCCTGCTGCATCAGTGTCAGCAGCAAGGATGAAGTTGACGATGCTGACGCGCGATCTTTGCAGTGAACTCGCCAGAGATAAATGCACATTTCATATGGATTACATGCAGAGAACAGTCTGTTTTCTTTCTGTTTGAATTGTTCTGTTTAAAAGTAGACATTTCAGGCTTTCTATATATATATATACGTCTCAGGTCTGTGAGGCAAGTACAGACCTGAGTTTCGGTTTATTTCTCCAGTTCACGCGCTGGCGCCTCCGTGACCTGATTATCTATTTTCTGCTATATTTACTTATTTATTAAATCAAGGCAATTGGTTGATGAAACATTGATTAATATTAAGAAACAATTAATACAAAACGAAATTTACTTTAAAGAAGGGCTTTCTATTTGAGTTCTCTGTGAACGTTTTAAAGCAGTATTTTAGTGCCGCTTTCAGAGCGCTCACGTAATGGAGAACTGACACGTCTGTAACATTGTTTTTTCCTCATAAATGTGAACACAAAAAATAAAATGAATATTTTATGTTCTGTGGAGAGCCAACCCTTCTTCATCCGATGTGTATATTAGCCTACTTTTGGTGTGCGCAGTGAAATTCACAGAATTACAAAAAAATTATTTTGCCACTTAAAAGTTAAAGATTTTTTTGTGTTACGTCCGTTATGGATGTATATTTCCCTCCCTCATATTAAATATAAAACGCATGTGTCTGTAGACTGATATTTTTCTAATGTCTGGATAAGTTTCAATTGGTATTAAATGCATTTTCTGAGAACTTATATTTCAAGTTTTTACTGCAAATGTCACATCCATAACGCTGGGATTGCCCAATTTTAACGAATTTATCCTAAACTAGTTTTGTGGTGTAGGTCTACGTATTGTATAATGTTAACTTCAAATAAGGGGTGTGTCGTCTGCCTTCACACCGCGACACAGGTTCGTAGATCTGAGTGTCGCGATTTCGGTTTCATATTGCATATTGTTACAGCCCTAATTAGGCCTATTAGAATATAGACATTAAGATAATAAATTGTTATGGAAGTACTTTTACTTTTAATACTTAAAGTACATTTAAAATCAGGTACTTTTTACTTTTTACTTAAGTAGGATTTTCATTGTGGTACTTTTACTTTTACTAAAGTAAATATGTCTCTGGTTATTTGTACTTTTACTTAAGTACTGAGATTCAGTACTTCCTCCACCACTGTTTGTAAGTAATCAACAATATTTTAAAATGTATACGATGTTTAATAGGCAGCCAATGCAGTGTTGACAGAACCGGGCTAATATGGTCATATTTCCTGGTTCTGGTAAGAACTCCAGCTGCTGCGTTTTGTACTAGCTGTAGTTTGTTTATTAAGTGTGCAGGGCAACCACCCAGTAGAGCATTACAATAATCTAGCCTTGATGTCATGAACGCATGAACTAATTGTTCTGCATTTGTCAACGAGAGCATATGACATAATTTAGATATATTTTTAAGATGGAAAAATGCGGTTTACAGATACTAGATACGTGACTTTCAAATGAAAGATTGGCATCAAAGAGCACAGCCAGGTTCCTAACTGACGACGAAGACTTAACACGAGGCAATAAATGATATACAGCAAGAATGTATTAAATTGCTCAAACGTGACATTAAAGACGTTTGTAAATAATGTTGCTGCAAAATATTTATATGAAATTAGTTTCAAATAAATGTGCTTTAAACTTTCTATCCATTAAAGAATCCTGAAAAAAATACATCACGGTTTACACAAAAATATTAAGTAGCACAACTATTTTCAACATTTATAAAAAATAAGAAATGTTTCTTGAGCAGCAAATCCGCATATTAGAATGATTTCTGAAGGGTCATGTGACACTGAAGACTGGGGGTCTGAAATTGTCATCGTAGGTGCATGTCCACTGTGAGAGACGTAATCTAAAAAATTGTTGATTTCTCACCTTTCTTAGGATTATTGAGACCCCACGAGGTGAGATCTTGCATGGAGCCCCAGTCTAAGGGAGATTGACAGTCATGTTTAGCTTCTTCCATTTTCTAATGATTGCTCCAACAGTGGACCTTTTTTCACCAAGCTGCTTAGCAATTTCCCCGTAGCCCTTTCCAGCCTTGTGGAGGTGTACAATTTTGTCTCTAGTGTCTTTGGACAGCTCTTTGGTCTTGGCCATGTTAGTAGTTGGATTCTTACTGATTGTATGGGGTGGACAGGTGTCTTTATGCAGCTAACTACCTCAAACAGTAGCATCTAATTTAGGATAATAAATGGAGTGGAGGTGGACATTTTAAAGGCAGAATAACAGCTCTTTGAGGGTCAGAATTCTAGCTGATAGACAGGTGTTCAAATACTTATTTGCAGCTGTATCTTACAAATAAATAGTAAAAAAATCATACATTGTGATTTCTGGATTTTTTTTTTATAGATTATGTCTCTCACAGTGGACATGCACCTACGATGACAATTTCAGACCCCTCCATGATTTCCAAGTGGGAGAACTTGCAAAATAGCAGGGTGTTCAAATACTTATTTTCCTCACTGTAGTTGCTTCATCAGGGGACAAGGTAGGCACAGGTGCATCATCTGGGCAGGCAAGAAACCAAGTCTTGAGTTTTCTCCTAAAGTCAGCCTTCTCTTCTTCACGTGGTTCAGAGTCAGATACTAGAGGAATAAAGAATCATTAAGACACAATTGGTGGAAATAATCAACATTAAGAGAGAACAAATATTTAGGTTCAAGAATTGATATCTGGGGGAAAAAACCTAATCAAAGAGTATCCTAAATGTTTAAGAGAAATCTTAATGTCTATGGTGGTTGCGGCCCTGGCTGAAGTTTTTACCTCGGAGGTCTGGAAACCAAGTCTTGAGTTTTCCCCTAAAGTCAGCCTTCTCTTCTTCGCGTGGTTCAGAGTCAGATACTAGAAGACACAATTGGTGGAAATAATCAATATTAAGAGAGAACAAATATTTAGGTTCAAGAATTGATATCTGGGGGGAAAAACCTAATTAACGAGTATCCTAAATGTTTAAGAGAAATCTTAATGTCTTTGGTGGTTGCGGCCATGGCTGAAGTTTTTACCTCGGAGGTCTGGAAACCAAGTCTTGAGTTTTCCCCTAAAGTCAGCCTTCTCTTCTTCGCGTGGTTCAGAGTCAGATACTAGAAGACACAATTGGTGGAAATAATCAATATTAAGAGAGAACAAATATTTAGGTTCAAGAATTGATATCTGGGGGTAAAAAAACCTAATTAACGAGTATCCTAAATGTTTAAGAGAAATCTTAATGTCTATGGTGGTTGCGGCCATGGCTGAAGTTTTTACCTCGGAGGTCTGGAAACCAAGTCTTGAGTTTTCTCCTTAAGTCAGCCTTCTCTTCTTCACTTGGTTTAGAGTCAGATACTGGTGAAATAAAAAATAAGACACAATTGGTGGAAATAATATACTAATAATCTAAAAGAAAACAGTATATTTTGTTGTTGTGGCCCTGGCTGAAATTTCTTACCTTCAATGCCTGGAAACCAAGTGTGGAGCTTCCTTCTGGAAGCCTTCTCTTGGACGGGTGGGTCCTCTTGGGACGAGTTGGGCACAGGTGCTTCCTTAGGGGACACAGTGGGCACTGATACTTCCTCTGAGGATGAGGCAGGTACAGGTGCTTCCTCTGGAGACGTGCTGGGCACTGGCGCTCCTTTTGGTGTCCTGGCAAACGTAGGTGGTCCCTTGGGGGGCCTTAATGGCAAAGGTGTCAAGATGACATTCCTTGTTGGATGTAATCTCATATTATTAGGGATCCTCACTTTTCTCCTGAATGATGGACTGGCAGGTACAGGTGCTTCCTCTGGAGACGTGCTGGGCACTGGCGCTCCTTTTGGTGTCCTGGCAAACGTAGGTGGTCCCTTGGGGGGCCTTAAGGGCACAGGTGTCAAGATGACATCCCTTGTCAAATGCAATCTCATGTTATTAGGGATCCTCACTTTTCTCCTGAATGGGGGCCTGTCAGGTACAGGTGCTCCCTCTGGGGAGGCAAGGGGCACTAGTGCTTCCTCAGGGGATGCTGCAGACATAGATGCTTCCTCTGGGGAGGCCGTTGGCATTGGTTCATCCTCTTGGGTCAAGCCGCGTACTGGTGCTTCCTCAGAGGACGTTGTGGGCCCTGTTTTTTCCTCTGGGGAGGCTGTGGGCACGAGTGTGTCCTCTTGGGATGAGTTGGGCACAGGTGCTTCCTTAGGGGACACAGTGGGCACTGATACTTCCTCTGAGGATGAGGCAGGTACAGGTGCTTCCTCTGGAGACGTGCTGGGCACTGGCGCTCCTTTTGGTGTCCTGGCAAACGTAGGTGGTCCCTTGGGGGGCCTTAATGGCAAAGGTGTCAAGATGACATTCCTTGTTGGATGTAATCTCATATTATTAGGGATCCTGACTTTTCTCCTGAATGATGGACTGGCAGGTACAGGTGCTCCCTGTGGGGAGGCAGCGGGCACTGGCGCTTCCTTAGGGCAGGCTGTGGGCACGGGTGCGTCTTCTTGGGATGAGGCAGGTACAGGTGCTTCCTCCGTGGACGTTGTGGGCACGTTATTTGGGATCCTCACCTTTCTCCTGAATGGGGACCTGGCAGGCACAGGTGCTTTCCCTGGGGAGGCAGATGGCATGGGTGATTCCCCTTGGGACGAGGTGCGTACAGGTGTTTCCTCGTGGGAAGAGGCAGACACAGGTGATTCCTCTTGGGAAACAGTGGGCACGTGTGCATCCTCTTGGAATGAGGTGGGCACAGGTGCATCCTCAGAGGACACAGTGGTCACCAATGTTTTAGATACAGGTGTTCCCTGTGGGGACCCGTCTGGCATGGGTGACCCGGCAGGCACAGGCTCTCCCTGCTGGTACCTAGCAGGAGCTGAGGCTCCTTGTGGGGCCGCCACTATTCCCCGCTGGCCTGAAGTGAGCCCACACTCGTTACTCTCAAATGATGAGCGTAAAAGATCCTCTACCTCCATTATTGCCCACCATCTCCCTGCGAGGAGGGCTGTGATGAGCTCATCATGCTCATCTAAGGGGCTGAAGGGTTCTGTTTCTGTGAAACAGGTGGGCATGGTGGACATGCTCAGTTTGATGGATAAGCTTTGATGGCTGCTAGACATGTTGTTCAAAAAAAGTGTATAACTGAATGGCTGTTCGTGTGCAACAGTGAACTATCTGTGAAAAACTGTGAGAAAAAGAGAGAGGGAAGAGAAGAGATGACTTAAGTACACCCAGGAGCTCCGGAAGCTGATTGCCTTAGTTTTATAACATTAATTAAATGTATCAATCTATTTATTTGCTATTATTATTTACAATAAGTCATATGCCCAGACCAGTGTCAGTCCATCAGAGGAAGAAAAGGAGACAAAAATGATTAAAAATTAAGATGACAGCAAAGTTGATGAAGTTAACTTGATGAAGTCAAGTTGTTCACTGTATCTGCACCCATCTATGTTGTATACTGTATTAGACAATGAGTTGTAAAATGATTCCTGATTGCCAAAGGGAGGTTTTTGTAACAGTGTTATAAATTATTCTCACTAGTGTTCGGCAGTGGAGTATATTTGTTGGTTTTGTGTGTCATATTTACATATCATTTTCATTAAGTAGGCTATAATTATCAACAAATGTATATAATATAATATAATAATAATTACAATTGGCCTATTAGGCTTACTTATAATTATAACCATACATTGATATGCAATAACATAGACATTTGCCTAAACAGTATATAAAAATTGCTTAAAAGAAACATCCAGATTTAGAGTATATAGGCTGAACTTACTTACAATCAGTCGTCGACTCCCTACAAAGTGTGATTTATGTCTGCATTGTCTATATGTTCCGGACGTTCTAAATGATTTTGACATCATAATGGCCTAATCTGCCATGGAGTTGCCACGATCACGTGACAGAAAACCATGAAGATCTTTCATTCGATTAAAACTGAAGATACTTTTCAAACACTGAATATGCATTTTAATGAATGTTTGTTTTATACTGCTCCGTTATTTCCTTCATAACTGAAAATTATAACAAAACAGCGCTTTTTATTTATTATTATTAAATTGCATGCGAGCAATTAAAGTAGCCGTGATCCAGAATTCACACGATCATAGTGTATGCGGCAAAGCACTACAGCTTGTTATCATTAACCACAAGGTGCTTTATTCCAGTCTTTTTTTACAATAGTTGAATGAATGAATGCTCGCGAGGTGCCTGTAACGATGTTAAATAGGCTATGGCTATTTAATTAATCTTCCAACAGTAACGCACACAGCGGAGAATGACAGTCAACTTCTTTGAATATGAAGCATTTTGGGGCATGAACATGTAAATAGTAAAAAGATTGAGATTGAAAAATGACACGGAATGATTAAAATATTCAATCCAAATAAATAAATGTTCGTGGTTCGTACTGATGTTATTCATCTGTTTTCACCATAGACACACACTTCAGTGTCGCGGTCAGTAGTGTGGACGAACACTGACACACTGTGGGGAAATAATGCGTATTTTTAACAGCCGCAGCTTTCTCAGATTGGCTTGGTTTGGATAAGAACTTCATGTTCCGATTAGTTTGGAAAATTCTGCTCACAGTACACATCAGAATATCCCTTCTTCTGTCAATAAAAATTATCCAATCCAAATTATTAAATCTTATTGCAGACACTCATTTTAGGTGGCGTTTGTTCAACTCATTGACCAAAGTACATTGAAAGTAAACATAACCGGAAATAAGTGATAGCCTATGTATTGTTTCCAAACGGAAGTGCGTCACGTTCAGTGCAAGTGGTCGATTGCTTTGTTTGATGAACAGATGTAATTTAGGCTTTTATTCACATTTAAACGTGAATCAACTTGCACATTAGTTGTGGTAAACGGAAGCTCAAGCAATGAGGTTCGTTCTCCCGTTACACATCAAGTTTGAATTTCAGCAAGAACCAATGAGAATTGTTCTCGCGTGCCAAGCAAGTGTAGTTGAGCTTGTTTATGTTTGCTGATCAATGTTTATATTGTTTATAATTTGTTATATATATATATATATATATATATATATCTCACTTGTTATGATTATAAGCTGTTTTTTCTTATGGGGACTTAAGAAGTGTCCCCACAAGGACAAGGATCTCGGATATTGGCATCTCACACACACACAAAGAGAAGGACTTTATTTATTTTTAAAGAAATAAATACTTTTATTCGGCAAGGGTGCCTTCAATTGATCAATGGTGACAAAGACTTTTATTAATGTTACAAAATATTTGTATTTCAGATAAATGCTCTTTTATATGGGAAGCTGTCAAGCTCCAAATGGATGAAAAAATGGACCATATAATAATCAAAGTATTTCCAAATGCATCAGTCCTACAGCTTGTGTAGTTTTTAAGCTTGCAGGCAAGATTTTGTCTTGACAAACATCCAGTGTTACATGTATTAAGTAGCCTATATTTAGGTTCTTGTAAAAGGAGTGAGCGTGCTGGCTTGAGTTGATATTTAGTGCTTTTTGTTTTTTTTTGGGTGAACAGATGGTTTGTAGCATCAGCTGACGGCTCAGAGAGAGAGACCCGCTCCCAGGACGGACTGCATCTCTGGCATCAGTGTCGTCTTCTCCGAGCTGGAGGACCGGAGACGTGCGGCCCCAGGATGTCTGACAGTGCTGGATAATTGACACATTTCCACAAGGCTTTGCTGACTCCCATCTTCTGTCAGTGTCATGTCAGATACGGTAAGGTAAGCACAGGTGACACATCGGGCCCGCTTACAGCGCTGAAGTAAGTTCTCCTCTGGGATTATGGAGGAAGATCATTTGAAAAGGAGTTGAACTCTGAATTCTGTTTGTTATACTGACAGAACGATTGAAGCCGTTTGACACATGGTTATTCTGTTTGATTGCAGTTGCTTTCCCACATGGATTGTGTTTGATTTGCAGCATTTGCTTGCGTGTCATCTTGACAAATAGCGTTATAACTGCTTATGAAGTCTGAATGTTGTATGTTTTCTCAAAGGGACAGTGAGGCATGTGTCAGATTATTTTTGTACGTTAAATGAACTGAAGGTTATCCTCTTAAACTGCATTCAGACTCAGATTTTTTACATTGGGCAAGTGAAAGTAGCGAAATAATTTATCATTAAAACTAAAGTAAATGTCCAAACACAGACCAAACAATATGCAAGAATATTAACATGACATAGACTGAACAGAAAAATGACCATCTACAAATTCAGGTTATTAATTAACTGTCAAAAAGCCAACAATTGAATGCACAAAACACAATGTATGTGCAATCCACCAACTGAACTTTTTTTTTTTTTAAACAGTCTAGGTTGTATTTTTTTAACTTGATTACAGAGTCGCTCAAAAGACCAAGTGCTTCATTTGAAGAAAGATTTATTTGCATGATTCATGAAACTGACAGCACTAGTCATTATAAAACCGAGTATTGTGGAATTACGCAGGGCAGTGTTTGGGGAGTCCTCACTCGCGTCGGCCTCTCCCTGTTTTCAGCCAGGACACGAACTCTTTAGCCGCCTGGTCCTGCAGGTATGAGCTGACATCACTGGTGTATGTGCCGTCTGCGTGCCGTCGTGTGGGGACTCTATGGCAGAACGCATGTTTGCTTAGAAAGGCTGATATTCTTTGTAATAAAACTATATGCATTTATACTTCTGTTTGAAAAGTTTTTTTTTTTTTTTTACAGTAAAGACGTTTAGAATGTTACAAAATATTCATATTTCAAAGAAATACTGAGAAAACGTTCTATTCATCAAAAGATTCTGTAAAAAATATATTATGGTTTGCATAAAAATATTGATTTTGAACATTGATTTCTAAAAAGATCATGTGACTGAATACTAGAGTAATGATACTGAAAACTTCAGTTTTGATCACAGGAATAAATTACATTTTGTGATTTTTATATTTAGAATAAAAACAGTTTTATTTTTATTTTATTTCACAATTTTACTGTATTTTTGATTAAATAAATGCAGCCTTGGTGAGCATAAGGGACTTATTTCAAAAAAAAAAAAATTCTAAACTTTTGTATGATAGTGTAATTTTTTACAAATTATCAATACAAAGCGTTTTCAACCTGTATTCACGTCATGTGGGAATTAATTGAAATGAATTTCCAATAAGTGAAAACCATATTCTTCTATTTTCATAATTAAATTTTATAATTGTATTCATGCAACTTCTCTTGCACAACAATTGAGATGTCATGTAAAAAAAGGAAAAAGAAAAGATAATTATAGATGGCTATGGTTGGATGTCTTTTTTTAGATTAAATATTTTGCAAGAACTTCTAAACGTACCCGCTCCTTTTGGAGTTCATTAACCACTGAACGAAGTCTTGTGCTCTCCTGGTCTCCAGGTATTTGCTGTAATCGTTTGAGAACGTGCCTTCTGAATGTCTCTTCATGTTGTTTACTTCTCTTGGGTCATTAAATAGTGTTTCCTCAGACATAAAGCTGAAAGTCAATGTCAAATATGTCATTCTCCAAAAAGAAAAACCCATTAAGAGCACGCCTGGGTCACATTTCACCCCAAAATCAAAAAGAAAAGAATAATGCATTCATTTTGACTTAGAAATGTTTTGCATCATGTAATTATTTTTATGACCGTTAAACACATTTCACATAAAATGTTTACTAGATGTTGAATCCGGATCTGCCATGTAATAGCTCGTGAAGCTATAAAATTGCACATTTCACAGCAAAATTTGAAATATTTGATGACATTGTCATAAAAAAACCCTAAAAATATGCTTGATTTTCTTTAAGCACCATAGAGTAATTGAATGTGAGGTTAAATGTGTCCCAGGTTGTGTTCGATTGTAAAGGGAACAATCAAAAATCTTAGAGGCCATTTAAAAAAAATAAAAAAATAATTCATAATAATTGAGTTGCTCTTACCTGGTGTTTTCTTCCGTGTCTTGTATGGGAATCTGCAGGCTGCTCTGGATCAAGATGAGAAGTAAAAGTCCAGTGAAGCCGTAGTAGATCCTTACCATCATCTTACCTGAGGACGCAGACCGCACAGCGACTCAGTAAAGCGTTCATGCATTCTACTGTAAAGATATAGTTTAGTGCCAAAGAGTTCTCAGGCTCACCTTGATTTTTGTTGTGTCGTCAGAGAAATATATTTAACGATTTTGATGTTGTCTCGCTGATTTCACCTTCCTGGCTCCCAGTGCGATTTCACAGTCCCAGCCTGATGTTCTGAGTCTTATATAGTGATGCCCAGGTGGCATCACACACACACACACACACACACACACACACACACACACACACACACACACACACACACACACACACACACACACACACACACACACACACACTCACACACTCACACTTATTAGTTTCAATCCATTAATCTCAATGCATCAGTGTATTTACACTGTGAACCTGTTTTAAAAAGAGATGGAAAAATGGTCAAACAAGTCAGAAAGTCACTTAAGGAAAAAATCAAACATTTTTGTCCTGTTAAAAACAGAGAAGAGCAAATAATTGCACAAGTACTTTCAGGATGAGAAACATTCAGTCAGATTTCCAGGAAATTGTTTGTGCGCTGCAAAGCTTTCTTTCTTTTTGCGAGAAATCAGTTTATATATGCAGGGAGTTTTTTTAGGAAGGATATAGTGGCTCCAAGTATTTGGACGTTTGAAAGTCATACCTTGGTCATACTTAAAAAATGTCTGAATGGCATTAGATGACAGATAAAATATTACATCAAATGTTGCAGGATCTTTTCTCAGTAACCTCACTTTTCTTAATTGTTTTTGTCTATAGACTTTTAGGTTTGATAAATTGTCATGAACTTTAACTGTGTAAAATAGATGATGTCAGTTCTGTTCCATTGTCATTTGCAATGCATTGATTTATAGAAATGTTTATCGTAAACTGAGGCTACATGTCCTTATTTTGAAATGCTTCTTAAATTCTTTAGGTTGTATCATGTAGTTATCGTAATGCCTCGGTCTCACAGAGGTCAATGTAATTACATCTAACTCTATTTAATTTATTTTTATCTTATTCTACAGTTAATTCCCCTGAGCATTCTTAACAGAACGAACAGCAACATTGATTTTGTAGTAGTTACAACAACTCTGATCATGCTTTGGTCTGTTTGAAAGCACAATCTGTGGTGCAAAAAAGTATGAGTGGTTTAGTTGCAAAAACCTGTAAAAAAAATCTAATGGAAATATTGATTTGATTTGAGGAGATGGTGAAGAGGCAGAACATCAGCATTATGTTGGAAACGGGTTTCCTACTGGAGCGGTGCCTCAGACAATGTTCATTATGCATGAATATTTATATTTGACCCCTGAATGATGCAATTTATCAGCATCAATTATTCCAGAGATCCATGTAACATCATACGTTTTGGATAATGACCACTATAACTCACAGAAAACTGATTTTCAACACAGCTGTGCTGTGTAAAACATTAGTGATTGTTAAATTTAGAAACGTTTTGAAGCATGTTTTCTGTGCTCTTGGGGAACATCCATATGGCATACATTTTAATAGTTAAACCAGCAGGTGGCACTGTTCATATGACATTATAGACTATATACGCTACCAGTCAAATGTTTGAAAGAATTGTCAAAAAACAATTAAATGAAACCGAGATTGAATTATGCAAACAAACTCAGTCCAAACTTTGGAAGTGTATAATATGTAAAATGGATACAAAGAAATTAAGCATCCAGACACAGAATTCCTTCACACACACACACAAGTATTTTTTTTAATTTTGTTCAGATTTCCGGATATATGAGACTAAGGCATCCAAATCCAGAATGTTTCTGTTGATCAGTTTTCTAACAGACATGCTCAAATCACACATTGAAGCCAGTGCATAAACACAAGCGCATAAACTCTATGGATTTCACAATCAATGTGTAAATGTTGAAATATGAAACATGACAAAACTGTGATATAAACTACATTCATTTTACTTTATGTTGGTAAAGTGAGTTATCTATCATCACAGCAATGTGATACAAAAACAACAGCTAATAAAAATATCACATATTAAGCAATATAAAAATAACAATACAAAATCAATGTCATTGACACAAGATGTTCTATATACAGACTAACATGTAATGTATGTCATCAACATACAGACTAACATGTAATGTATGTCATCAACATACAGACTAACATGTAATGTATGTCATCAACATACAGACTAACATGTAAAGTATGTCATCAACATACAGACTAACATGTAAAGTATGTCATCAACATACAGACTAACATGTAAAGTATGTCATCAACATACAGACTAACATGTAATGTATGTCATCAACATACAGACTAACTTGTAAAGCACGTCATCAACAGTGTTTTGTCAATGGAAGAGGAACATTTTTTTGTTTACATTAACGCATCAATGCCCATTTATTTGTTCTCAGCAAAGCAGTTCTGCAGAAAATGGTTCAAGTGTGTGTAGAGATGGTACCGTGCTTTACCAGACAGACTGTGATCCTTATCGGTGTACCACTGGAAAACAGGGTTACATCGTTTTAGAGAAAGCAAGACATTTTGATGAAATGTTTTTCATCCATTCGTTAATACTCACCATTGCTTCAAAGTCCACTTGATATTCCACCAGGGCCTTGGAAATTTGAGCAGCCTGCTGAAAGTGGACGTTGTCTGGGGTAGTGAAGTCAAAACCGCAAGAAAACGTCAAGAAAATGAAAAATTTTTAAGAAAAAGAGGTACAAAAGCTGTCACTGGGGCAGAAACCTTTCAAAGGTGGTGTCACCCCAATGACAGCTTTTGTACTTTTTTTTTTCGTTTTTTTTTCTTTTTTCTCGTGTCAGGCCACTAGGTTTCATATCATAGTCAGATTCTAAATACAGATTCATACATTTTGCATTGCTGTTTGTCTATTCTCTGGTTTAGATAAAATTGTGTTTACCGTCTGCAGTGCCGTGCACCAACATGTATTGACCCGACTTGAAATTTTTTGCCCTGTCGGTCACCGTTGAATTCTGCAAATCAAACAAATATATGAAGAACTATTGATCGCTGTTCATAATCCAAGCATGTGTTTTCTTACAGATTAACTTACTTTATATCTTTCCAAGTTCTCCTCGGGGCGATGCATGTATCTCTCTGTATATACGGCGTCTGTGAAGAACGCAGCGCGTGAGTTAAGTCTGCCAAATTGTTTGTGGTTAATCTATATCATAAATCAGAAAATCCATACCATAATACTCCCACTTTGCAACAGGAGCCACAGCGATTCCACATTTGAACAATCCACTTCCTGATCCCAGAACCATGGACGTCACATAGCCGCCATATGACTGAGCAAGACAGGCGTTTCATAATTAGTATGACAGGAAAATTTGTCAAAATTGTGAAATCTAAAACAAATAACTTCATTTAAACATTGTAAAATGTAATTTATTCATGTGACCAAAGCTGAATTTTCAGCATCATTACTCCAGTCTTCAGTGTCACATTTCTGATTATTATCAATGATGAAAACAGTTTTGCGGCTTCATATTTTTGTTGAAACTGTTACACTACCATTCAGAAGGTAGGGGTAAGTAAGCTTTAAAAAAACGAAAAAGAAATGCATACTTTCATTCTGCAAGGATGCATTAAATTGATCAAAAGTGACAGTATGTCACTGATGCTGTTTGAAAAAAACATTTTCAAAGAGTATATATATATATATATATATATATATATATATATATATATATATATATATATATATATATATATATATATATATATATATATATATATATATATATATATAAAATTGTTTCCACAGAAATATATATATATATATATATATATATATAAAAAATTGTTTCCACAGAAATATTAAGCCACAAAAAATCTTTCAAAACATTTTCAACATTGATAACAATTATTAATAATCGAACATCAATGAGTAGGTAGAAAATCATCATATTAGAATAATTTCTGAAGGATCATGTGACACTGAAGACTGGAGTAATGATGCTGAAAATACAGCTTTGATCACAGGAATAAATTACATTTCTAAAATATATTCAGATAGTGAACATTTATTTGAAAAGGTAATATTTCACTATTTTTATTGTATTTTTTGATCACATAAATGAAGCCTTGGTGAGCATAAGAGACTTTGTAATATAAAATGTATATAATTATTCCAGACATTTGACAGTCAAAACCTTGTATTTAAATCTTCAAATCTCTTCTGTGGTTTGTCTTTTTAATGAAAGCATTGCACTTACCCAACCCCACATTGCAATTCTGTCTTTGTCAATGAAACCCATTTCAATGAATTTTCTGCAATTAAACACAAAGTCACAAGAAAAGCAATTATGAAGATATTCCAAACCAAAATGACTACATTGGTAGAATACATCTTTTGTAGAAGGCAGTTTGTCTCTTTTCAAGTTGCTTTCAGTCAACTCCACTAGTGTTTGACCTCGTTTGACACACATTCTCCATGACAATCTCGTTCCCTTCGCCTCGTATCTCTCATCCGCCTGAGAGTTACGTCAGGCGAAATGATTCTCCATCATCAGGAGCGTGTGCACATCGTTCCCTCGCCTCACCTCACGGCCGAGATCTGATCTTCCACCTCGTACGTTCCCAGTCGCTCGTAGATGGCGTGCATGATCTCATCGCCCTGGAACCCGCTCCCCCTGCCGTCAAAGCTGGCGATGAGCACCTTCTCTGTGCTGCACAGGTACGTGGCCCACTCCAGGCGAAACACGTAATCTGTGTTCTGGCTGGCTGGTCCGCCGTACCTTTAACGGGATCATGAAGAAAAAAAAAGTCATATTAGAGAAATACTAAAAACGTCATGAATCATGTATTTTTTATAATGGAATAAAAATTACTTTCTTTTAAAACGCAGTTTGGGTAGCTGACATTTTATGATGCTACACTCTTAGAAGCAAAGGTTCTATATAGAACCTTAAAAGGTTCTATCGGCGCTACGTATTTGGAACCCCTAAAAGGTTCTATACAGAACCCTTTTTAAGGGTTCAATAAAAAGAACCCTTTAGGGTTCTTTGTAACCAGGAAAAAGGTTCTATATGGAACCTTTTAGGGGTTCATTCATTATCATTTGTTTTGTCCTTTCCGGATTAAATATTTCATATTATTGACAAACATCAGAACCCTAAAATGTATTTATGAATGCATGTGAATGATCACAAAATTCAAGATATGGGGGTTAGAAAATGTATATATTTACATCATTTTATGTAGGTAATCAATATCACACGAAGAGTGTCATTTCAGTTTTTCTCCTCCAAAAATCAGCATGATTAAAATGTGATATTAAGTTACTACAACAGTTTAATAAACAATTTAATTACAAGTACAAAATGTTGCAGAATAATGTAATATATGAATGAATAATATAAAGAACCTTATTGTGCCTAAAGGGTTCTTTCTTGTCATTATAGAACCTTTTTAGCATAAAAGGTTCTTTGGAGTTGAGTAAAGAACCCTATGGTTCTATATAGAACCTCAATGAACCCTTTTTTCTAAGACTGAATACTTCAGCTAAAATTGTTTTAAAAAGCATTTTGCTCGTTTTGTAATTATATATCGGATGACCCTACACCTGTGAACTGCCAAAATGTCTATATGTTGTTATCATTATGATCTCAAATCACAAAAGTTGCTTTAATGAGCTAAATTAATAGATGATGTTAGGTTAGCTTAATGCATGATTTTGTATTATCTTAGAACTGTACATGTCTGACATATGGACATTACTTAGACACTACTTTTTTTATTTATTTTTATTAAAGAAATTAACACTTTTATTCAGCAAGGATGCAATAAATGAACCAAAATTGATGGTAAAGACTTCTATATTCCAAAAAAAAAAAAAAAACTATTTAAAATATATGCTACTCGACATTATTAAGCACCTGTTTCCACGTTATTAAGCAGCACAATATTGATAATATAAAAATAAATGTCTTTAGCATCAAATCCTCATTAGAATGATTTCTGAAGGATCATGTGACACTGAAGACTGGAGTAATGATGCTGAAAATTCAGCTTTGATCACAGGAATAAATAACATTTGAACACATTCAAATAGAAAAGTTTTTAAACTAATTTTATTTTTTTTAAATGTATCAAATTCAGCCTTAGTGAACAAAAGAGAAAAACTTACTGAGCGCAATCTTTTAAAAAAGGTAATGTTATAGAAAACAAATGGCCTTTTATAGGATCAGTTAAGTATGTAACTCACACTTGAATAAAGAGAGGGTACTTTTTGGACGAGTCAAAATTTGGTGGGAACATCATCTGATACCAGAGGTCTGGAGAGGGATAAACAACAAAAACGGCTTTAGAAACATTGATCCTATTTAATAAATCCTGGAATATTTTAAAACACTGCACATACTGAATCCTGCGATCTTCATTGTGGCACGTTTGATGGTTGGCATCAGAAGCTCAGTAGTCAGAATTTTTTCCAGCTTCTTATTGTCCTCAAGCACCTGAATCTCTAATCCAAAAAATACAATATATATCATAAATGTCATTTTTGTCAACTATTCCTTTTATTTAGCTGCTGTTATAAAGGGGTTGGATTCGAGCGATACTAGCACAAACCTTTAGCAGGCTCTCTGTTGTCCATCAGTGTGAACAGTGGAAGCCCTGGTCCTGTGAAACCAGCAGCACACAGTTACCTCAGTCACCTCAGATCAACCAAGGGATCGTTCAGGGGATTGTTTTGAGGGAATCGCACAGGCGTACAGTAAAAGCGTGTTCACTAACCGTAGCAGTCCATACGGAAGTAAGAGGCGTTCAGGCTGAAGTAAGCCGAGTTATACTGACACCTGTCCTGGTACAGCGAACAGGTGACGCACTCGGGGACAGAATGTCCATTGTTGCTTATAGAAATCCTGAGGAAACATGTCACAGTGACCATGAGGGAAGGGAAACCATTAGAAAATTCTGAATAAATTACTTGTGTGCACTATTTCAGTTTTTTCACTGTTTTGTGGCCTTGTGCTGTTGAATTGGCTATATTATACAGATTTTTTTTTTAAATATATATAAAACATTTTGGTACATAAAATATTTTCTTTATACAGTAGTCAACATTTGAAGTGGATCAAAAACCGACAAGAATGGGTATTGTTCAAAATTCATAGGTTTTGATCCACTTCAAATGTTGACTACTGTGTACATATATAAAATATTTTTTATAGAAATAAGATTAATGCATGCATAAATGCATTAATAAATATAATGAACATATAATTTTTTTTTTGTTAATGTATATATAATTTTCTCATAGTTTACTTAAATTCACTTTCTCCTATATCCTTTGCGTTTAGTTAGTTTTTCAGGCATGTTGTCTGTGCCGCATCTATGCAGAAAGTATAAAGCATTCTTTGACGCATTTTAAAAATGATTTTTGTTCTGTGCTGACAGAAAAGGAAGTGTGCAGATTTTTTTCCATGGAACACAAAATTAGAAATGAAGAACCTTTACAGTAGAGACTTTTTATCATGTGCTTTTTTTATTGTTGAAGTTTAATAGTCATGAATCGTTGTTGTGTAGGTGGGATGCATGCAGATTGCATTTATCAAAAAAATATGCTTTTGTGATCCACAGAAAAAATAACAGTTTGTGAATAAATAAGGATAATTATGGGTAATTGTTCATTTTTTTATAAAAAATATTTTTTCTCTACACTGGCTCTGATGTGTGTTTTGCATATTATATTTTGCCGTTGTGTCCACATCATCAGAGGAATGCTGATATTCCAGAACAACTAACGAATTCATCCATCATGAATTTTTTTTATTGTAATGGAATTGGTTGTGAATAATTGTTTCTTGAGTGGCACGAGAGAATTGTGATACCATTGTTGAAGTATAGCAAAAATAAATGACTATTTTAATATTTTAAATATTGTGGAAACAAAGGTATTTTTTACTTGTAAAGGTTTCTCTGCCCAGGTCTTCCCATGTGTTCATTACTCACGTAGTATCTGTGGAAAGAGCAGATTTTAGATGCGTGCAGGAAAGTTTGCGCATGGAGACACATGAGAAGCTTGTGACAAAACATACGCATGTCATACGCACATGGAATCTTTGGTTACTTTTGAGACGTATATCACTTCCCATTTGCCTGAGGTGATGGGCGTTGCGGTTTCCTGCAAAGAAAACACAGATGGCAGACCAACAACTTGCTAAGCTTGTACTTCAGTGTTCCTTTCTTTTAACAGTTATAGCACATTATAACCTGTAATACAATAAAGACATTGTATCGATCGCCTACTCTTTCAGCTGCATTGGTTCTAGATGTATTCATTCATTTTCCCCTTGGGGATTTCATAATGTTCAAAGTCATGATTCAAAACAACCAGTTCTGAGATTAATCACAACAATCTCTATTTGCATATACACTACTAAGGCTGGGTATCGATTCAGATGATCCAATTCGATTCGATTTCGATTTGCAAGCTCTCAAATCGATTCGATTTCGATTCTCGATTCGATTTTCGATTCGATTTCGATTCTCGATTCGATTTTCAATTCTCTATTCGATTCTCGATTCAACTCAATCAAAATAGATTTAATACAAATACTAAATTAATAAAAAAGAACAGTGAACATAAGTTTACAAGTGGATAATTAATAAAAATAAATTAAGCTGTATATTAAGCTTTTTATTTTATTTTGATGCAAGATGAAAAATTTATGCTGAAAAAAAGTCAGAACAGTCCCATTCCTTGATCAAACAGGATCAGGTTATTTTATTTTTAAGATAAAAGAATCATAAAATCGTACAGCATTAGCTGTAAAATGGAGGCTGATGAACAATGTAGGACAACTAATACTGGCTTATTGGTGATAGTTCACCCAAAAATAAAAAAAATTATGTCATCATTTATCACGTATAAAAAATTTTTTTTTTCTGTTGAACGAAAAGAGACGATATTTTAAAGAATATGGGTAACCAAATACTATGGAAGTCAACTTTTGTGTTCAACAGAAGAAAGAAATTCATACATGATGAATACATTCATAAACGGCACTTTTACATAAAACGAACACTTTAACACTAGTAGCCTACTAACAGTAGGCTCAAAGTACAGTAACACTGCCTCATTGGAAACTGTCATTTACATAGGCTATTAATCCTGATTCCTTACAATTAAAGCGATATTATGTTGTTTTGACAACTAAATTAATGGCAGACACATATGGTTGCGTTCACTTTAAGAACTAGTGCACATTACTAGATACATTACTGTTTCATCATACTGTCTGTCACACGGGTTTTATGCTTATTTAAGACATAACCGACTGTCTTTACGAGGTTACTCACCAAGACCAGAGTTTTGACATCAAGACATCGTGTTTTTGACCGTTAAAGCGATATAATCCGCGAAAAATAACTTTTGTTACTGGCGAGCTGTTTGTGAGGCGGATTTTGGCTTTACATGTGCACACATGTGAAAAACATCTCTGAGAGCGCGTGAGCAGTGAGCACTGGATAGTTTAAAATCGCTTGAATGTTTAAACTGGTAAAACTTAAAAAGACGTGAAAATGATAAACGATGCAATGCTGGCCCGATTGTACAAGTGAATATTCCGTCATGACGTCCCGACTCCAAAACGCGAGTGTGTCGACGCCTGCAGCGCTTGCCTTGTGTAGAGAGAGAAGACGCAGCACCGCTGAACACACGCGGTTTGGGAAATTGCGACTCAGAGAAAGTTTTAAAATAACTGATTTGATTGTATAATTTGTGTGGATACAATTTACTCATACAAAAAGTGAATAAATGTTTGCGTGAATTTCCCACATGGGAGACCTGCGGGAATTAATACAATTGTGCGCAAACCCCGGCTGCGCAGAAATTGAATATGGAAAAAATCGATTCGTGGCCGTTGAGAATCGATTTTGAATCGACCACATTTTAAAAAACGATTAATCGAAAAATCGATTTTTTTGCCCAGCCCTATACACTACCGGTCAAAAGTTTTAGATCAGTAAGATTTTCTGCAAAGTAAGTCTCTTCTGCTCACCAAGGCTGCAATTATTTGATAAAAAACACAAAAAACCCAGTAATATTGTGAAATATTATTACAATTTAAAACAGCAGTTTTCTATGTGAATATATAGTGAAGTGTAATTTATTCCTGTGATCAAAGCTGAATTTTCATCATCATTACTCCAGTCTTCAGTGTCACATGATCCTACAGAAATTATTATAATATGATGCTCAAGAAACATGTATGATTATTATCCATGTTGAAAACAGTTTTTTACATTTTTATTTCAGGATTCTTTGATGAATAGAAAGTTCAAAAGAACAGAATTGATCTGAAATGGAAAGCTTTTGTAACATTAATCACTACCATTCAAAAGTTTGGGGTCAGTAAGAATTTATTTTTTATTTTTGGGGGAAAGATATTAGAAAATACTTTCATTCATCAAGGATGAGTTAAACTGATCAAAAGTTATACAGTAAAGACATTTATAATGTTAAAAAAGATTATATTTTAAATAAATGCTGTTCTTTTGAACTTTCTATTCATCATAGAATTTTGGGGGGAAAAATGGTACACGACTGTTTTCAACATGGATAATAATTAAAAAAAATTTAGCATAAAATCAGCATATTAGTATGATTTCTGAAGGATCATGTGACACTGAAAACTGGAGTAATGATGTTGAAAATTCAGCTTTCAAATTACATTTTAAAAATATATTAAAATAGAAAACAGTCATTTTAAATTGTCATAATATTTCACAATATTACTGTCATTTTTTTTTTCCATCAAATAAAGCAGCCTTGGTGAGCAGAAGAGACTTCATTTAAAAACATAAAAAATCTTACTGATCTAAAACTTTTGACCGGTAGTGTGTGTGTGTGTGTGTGTGTATATATATATATATATATATATATATATATATATATATATATATATATATATATATATATATATATATATATATATATATATATATATATATATATATATATATATATATATATATACACAGTGTTGGGAAAGTTCACTTTCTACATGAACTAGTTCAAAGTTCAGTTCACACAGTTTAAAATGAACTAGTTCAGTTCATAGTTCATACTTAAAAAAATGAACTAGTTCATTTATAGTTCTTTTTTTCCATATTTTGCGAGCTTTTTTTATTATTATTTTATTGCCACAGCCCATATAGGTAGACTGGGTACAGTTGAGACACTTTTTGCGTTTTAATTTTTCACACAAAAATAGATACTGAAAAGAAGTGAATTTCCACATGACATGCCACATGACATTTCATTAGCTTGTAGACCAATATATTATCAATCAATAATACCCATAAGTAGTTTATATTTTCCACAATTAGCTCATAAAAATAAGGTGCTTTTTGTCTCAACTTTGTCTCAACTGTACCCATATGTGGTACAGTTGAGACAGTACCATGGTACAGTTGAGACACCAATTTTTAATGATGTAAAGGTAACTAACCGTTGATTGCAAATATAATAAAGACAAATAAAGAAAATAACAATTGGGCAACATGTTTGTTTATTCATCCATTTAAATTAATTAATTTGATTTAAATTAGCACTGGTTAAAATTTATAAAACAGAAACAATATATTTGATATATTCATTAATAACACAGTTTAAATATCACAAATATCAAATTTTATTTTCATTTGCATCTTACGCTGGCTAATTACGACGTTTAACCTGTTATCATAACACTGAACAACTAAACAGTGTGTTTCCTAATAGAACTCTATCAGGGGTACAGTTGATACACGTGTGTCTCAACCATACCCCGCCGGCCACCTCGCACATTTCTCTAGATTTTGCAATGACCTTGCATGACACAATATCATGAAATATGCCAGTTTTTAGGGCACATAATAACATTTGTGATGATACCAGTGATAGTCTTATGTTAGAAAAAAAAGTTTTGCAGATATCTGCGGATCGGAGACGAGTCCGCTGTCCAAATTTCACACGATCAAAGAGGAGGACACTAATACGCATGTGCACAGCAAAAAAATCACAACTTATGCATGCTGCGCACGCAAGTTATTTAAGATGTCTCAACTGTACTCGTGTCTCAACTGTACCCAGTCTACCCTACAACCACAGACAACAATTATTTTAGCGAAGGGCAGTTTGCACAGAAATGTAAGATTTTTCCCATCCTCACCGACCTCGTCATAAAATCCGTTTAAATGATCATACGACGCCTCCTCGCTCGCTGCTTTGTCGACGGCGGCCGCGGTGCGACACGTCTTGTGTTGCCAGATTGGGTGTTTTTTCGCTACATATTAAGGCCTGTTTACGTGCGTTTTAGCCGGGTTTTCGCCTGGAAGGCTCTATAGAAATATGGCACCCTATTGTACGAAGTTAAACTGAGAGAGCGTGCGTTCACAGACCCCAGAATGAACGAGTTCACAGTAACGTTCATTAGGCAGTAATACAGCACGTTCAGTTCACGTTCGCCCAAAATATGAACGCGTTCATGAACTATCGTTCATTGAACGCGTTCAGGCACAACACTGTGTATATATATATATATATATATATATATATATATATATATATATATATATATATATATATATATATATATATATATATATATATATATATATATATATATATATATTATTAATAATAATAATATATATATATATTTCTAAATAAAAAAATAATGCATTACTTACAGCATTCACATAGTGGAGATGTTTATAACCGTTGACGTTGCTCATGACTTTGTAAAAACTCTTGTTGTTTGCAGCGAAGTAAGGAGCTGAAGGAAAGTACTGTGAGGGGAAACACAATTATGTATTATACGGTTTCATGGAAGCATCTTTAGTTGAAATCAGGACAATGCTAAGATTTGATGTGATTGCTGCATGAACTCACCCGTCCGACCCATCCAGTTTTGCTTTTTTGCTCAAATTTCTATAAACAAAAGAATATTTAGTTAAATCCCACTATTCAAATTGTTTGAGCAGTTCTCAAAGTTTATGAAAAGTCTGCATATGTAAACCTGGTCAGTTGACGATACATGTGTGTCTGCATTTTCTTCCCTTATAGTTCTAGTCCTAGACTGTTCACAGCACTTTTGTATGAATCAAAAATCAATCTGTTTCTTACATAGGGCTATAATAAGGCTTCAGAAGATTAAAAAAAAAACATGAATGTTTGGAATGGCAAGAGACTATATTCTTTAAAAAAAAATAGAGCAGTTTGAGTAATTTGTATTTTTGCAACATTTCTTCAATTAATAGTGTAATTTGCTGCCTTATATTATTTATCAAAACAGTGAAAAAGGAATGAATGCAGTTCATGTTTTCACTGTTGTTGCTGAAAGAAAATGCATTTTTTCCCCATAGTAATTATTTATAAAAAGTATCAAATTACTTAATCCTTTTTTTAACCGTATGTGCCAGTCTCCAACAATACTGATTAGCATTCATAAAAAAAAAGATTGTTCAACTTCAACCCCAAATCTAGAAAATATGGGATATTTGGTAAAATTCACTAAAATCAAAAATCTGTGATTTGTTCATTCTCTTTAACCTTTATTTGACTGACAAAGGTAAAAAGAAGAATATCCAATGTTTTCACTGGCCAAATTAATTGTATTTTGTGAATATAAACACATTGCATGGAGGCATGAAGCAAGACAAAGCCACAATGCCAGGTCTCATTCTGCACATGCTAATGTTTCGAAGACACTCTACACCCGCAGTCCAGATCTGTCTCCTAATGAAAATGTACTCTATGGCCCATCATATAAAGGAGAATCAGACTGATGTTGAGCAGCTGTCTTGTATAAGGCGAGATTGGGCAGAAATTCCAATTAGTATCCTCAATTCTCAAACATTTAAAGTGTAATTAAAAGGGAAGGTGACTGTGACTCAGTGTTAAACATGGCTCTGTCCAAACTGTTTTGGAGTGTGTTGCAGCCATCAAAATAAAAAATTTGTTTATATATACAAAATACAATTAAGTTAATCTTTTCTTTATACTTTTGTCAGTTAAATAAAGGTTGAAGAGAATTAACAAATCTCAGATTCTTGTCCCAACTTTTCTGGTAATGGGGTTGTATTACAATTTCTTTGATTTGGCCAGACCAAAATAACAAGAGAATCACTGCCTTGATTCTCACCGAGCTTTCTTTCCAGTTGGTGCCGTCGTAGTCATAGATCTGCAGAAGGACTCGGTCCTGTCTGCGTGGCAGCCATTGAACAGCCACTCGCTCGTCTGTGACCCACGTGACTGTGCTCAGATAGTGATCGCTGGGAAAAGAGAAAAAACTTTAATGCCGTGAAAACTTGGTTTCGGACATGAGGGTGGGGCCGAGAGCTGTGGGAACAGAACGGAGCCGGAGTCGAATGATGATGATCATGATGATGAGCATCACCTGTACCACACCGGTCCCGAGTCTCGCGGAGGACTTCTGGAAGGATAAAAGGAGGAGAGACAACAATGCAAGACGAGAGGGGACCAGGCCTGGATTTGCCAATGTGGCAAAGATTGTTCATAAGGGAACACTACAAAATGAAAGTAAAGGGATTGCCCCTCACGGACGACTGCCGCATATAAACATAATAAAGCACAAGAACATTAAGTCCAGGCCTGGTCCTCTCTTGTCCTTCACTGTCATCACTCCTTTTATTCTAATGGAGCTCCTCCATAGGATCTCTCGGCCCGCCCTGGGCTTTGTGTGAAAATGTGAAACTAGAAACATAAGAGGGACACACCCTGATCCGACAGATTTCGGTACCACCACTTCTGATTGTTTGGATGGATTTTCGACGTCAATTACAAACAGCCTCGCTCTGGGAATAACACTGCCGGCCTTTGTAAGCAGAACAACAGTTTAGTAGCAAAATTAGACTTTGAATGAAACTGTAATACAAGAACAGCAGATACAGTATCTATTCCATGCAGTTTTTAATGCTACATTTGATCATGAAAGATGGTTCAATAAAGAACCTTTAACATCCATGGAAACTTTATAGTTTTTTTTAAAAATGTTCTTCTGTTTCACTTTGTAAGTCTATTAACTTTTACAAACAAAAACAACATTGAGTTACAAAAAATATTTTTGTATGTCCAGTATTTTTCTTGCTGGCCACAGACTTTGAATTTAAACTTTCTAAAAGTTTGGCTATGATAAGGAAGAATACTTTGACACATATAACAAGTTTCTTATACTAAATGATGACGGGTGGATTTTTAGTGGTCTGTAGATTAGAAAGGAAAATGGAAAAATTACAATTGGTGGTGTTCATACAAAGGGTAAAAAAATTAAATCTCTTCATGGTCAATGTGAAAATCTACGCAACATTCAGATATTTACTTTTGGGTAGGGGATAAGTACTGTGGCAGGGTACTGGTCATTTCCATACAACGAGTATTCAATGGTGTGAACTCCAGTGTCATTAATTTGTAGATAAGCCAGATATTTCCCCTGCGGAGACCACCAAATGGCTTCGTTGGAGGCAAAAACCTCCTCTATTGAGCAAGAAAAGATGCAGATGGATTAACAGGTATGAATGAATGAATGAATGCATAGACATAAGGATATCTGTGTGTTTGTGTGCCTTAGATGAAGTTACCTTCATAGACCCAGTCTGGTACTCCATTGAGAATTTCATTGACTTTTCCATTATGCGTGACTTGTACGGCCTCAGCAGTGGCAGCCGTTTTGAGGTAAATATTATAATCCCAGACGTAAGCCTGTGGACGATGTTTGGTCATTAGCATTGACAACATCAAAACAATAGAGCTCAACCGGTATATTTTGATTACCAACAGAAAACATTTAGTTCAGAAAGGGCTGCACGATTATGACAAAAATCATAATTGTCGATTATTCCCTTGAAATTGTAATTGCGATTATTAATTATGATTATCATGATTTACATTGAATAATGTTTTGAATAGCTTTATGCCATTGTTTGAAGCAACTGCATGCCATTTTATCATATCAAAATACAAGCTGAAAACACTCTTCCTGAAAAACTTTTTTTTGTTGCTTTTCTATAGCATTAAGCCTCAAATGTACAGTATTGTTTTATTTATTTAAAGAAACCAAACCAAAGTAAAAAACCCTAAAGATAAGCTGTAGAAAACACATCTGTAAAAAAACTACATCTTAAGCACACAGAATAATGTAAGTGAACTTTATTTTGTAATTGCACCTTTAAACGATTACATAATTGTGGCATTCGTAATTGTAATCGCGATTAGAAATTCGATTAATTGTGCAGCCCTAGAATATAGAGCAACAGTTCTGTTTTATATTCTGCTCATTGGGTCTGAAAGTAAAAATAGCATTAGTTTTCTCTATAGATAAACAGACTTTTAACAGTAATGTATAAACTTTTGCAGACAAATCTACCATAAACTCATTTATTTTTAAGCATATTTTAAATGCTTAAGGTGAAAGCATCTGGAACCAGTTGAGCTTCTGTTTGTTCACTGTTCAATATTTATATGTGAATAAAAGCCTAAATTAAATCTGTTTATTTCTCATAAGAACACAAAAACATAACAATAAACAGTAAATTTGATTTTGAAAGTATTAAAAACCAATAATAAGAGATTTTCGATGTGCTCAAAATTTGCTTTGATGTTGAAAACCCAGATATATCCAGGTTTTCTTTTGGAATTCTTGGACATTAGAGCCTTCCAATAATTAAATATAATATCTGTAACATGACTGTTAATTTGTTTTTTTGTCTGTGTTACTGTTTATAACTCACCAGTTTGTTTCCTATTGGTGCCCAAACTAAGAGCTGTGTAACAGGTGGAATCTGAAACTTGGAGAAAAATTCCCTAAATCCAACAGAAAACAAGACAAAACAAAGTGAATATACATTACCAATATTTGGAAGTAATATATTTAAACAATTATATGAATTAGTGAAAAAAAAATCTGAGATTAGACTTTTCTAAAGTCATTCACATTGAACTGCAGTATACTGTATAAGTGTGCTTGAAATATACAGTAAAAAAACGTTGAAATGTTCAAGCAATCACAATATCAATTTTATTTCCAAGTTTTCCATATATTGAAAAATATCAGAGATTAGGCACTTCTAAAGTCATTCACACTGAATTATAGTATAAGTGAGCTTGAAAAATACTGTAAAAAAAAAAAAAAAAAACGTTAAGTTTGAGCAATCACAATTTCAAAATGATATTTCCAAGGTTTCAATATATTGTATTGTGACAGCCCTAACGTAATACTAAGTGAGTAATTTACAAAGCGGAAGCAAATAATCTTTACTCACTGAGACTCCATGTTGTAGATATGGTAGGAGGCAGTGTAGGAGTGTCGCCATTGCTGTTGAAGCATTTCAAGTGTGTGTTAGAGATGTCCGCAAGAATCACTTATGAACAATATTAATGTTTGTGTGTTATGAAGTAGTACATTTTTATTGCAGATTTACTGTCAAGTTACCTTTGAGTAATTGCTCTCAAAGATGACAAATTTTCTATCCGCTGACACTATGTAATCTGTGCCATCCACTTGGGCCTGTAAATCAAGTGGAATTTGCATGCATGTTAAACATAGCATATGCTCTACAACATAAAACAATATCAGAGGCTCTTTAATGTGAATTTATGAAGGAGGACGACTGTGAAGAGTCATTCAAACACTCAAATAAATGTGAGGCAACCTACAAATGTTGAGTTGCTCAGGTATATTGAGCTTTCCTTCGTTTCAGCATTGTGCAAGTAAATATGGCCTTCATTGGTTTTGTGGAGGTATTCATTGTCTGTTGGAAAATGAGACATTGAGTGTGTGTGTGTCAGGGTGAAGTAGAGGTCATCACAAAAAAACACGGACCGTGTGAAGCGCCCTCGGGTGTCGTACCTGATATCCAACGGAGACTGTATGTTTTATACCGGATGGTATCGTTGTAAAAATCATTAAAAGAATAAGTTCTCTTTAATCCAGAATCATCTCCTGAGAACAGAGAAGGAAAACAGTATAAGTTTCAGTTTTCAAATAAAAAATATATACATTTCAGGTTATGACATTCCCACAATTTCTTTGGTATTTACATGGGGGCGCTACAGATCTTTTTTTTTTTAGGAAACATAAAAAAGAAATGCAAAAGTCTCTTATGCTTATCAAGCCTGAATTTATTTGATCAAAAGTACAGTAAAAACAGTAATATTGTGAAATATGATTAAAATTTAAAATAATGGTTTTCTATTTTAATATACATTCAAATATTCACATATTTAATATACATCGTAATATACATTCTAATATAATTTAACTCTGTGTTGCAAAGCTGAATTTTCAGCATCATTACTCCAGTCAGAAAATTCAGCGTTGCGCATCACAGAAATAGGCTAAATAATATTTTAATGTATATTAAAATAAAATTATTCTAAATTGTAATTATATTTCACAATGTTATTACTGTTTTCAATCGCAAACAATCGCAGGCTTGAAGAGCACTTCTTTAAAAAATATTAATGTTTCCTAACTTTTGACCGGTAGCCTACTGTGTGTGTGTGCGTGTATCGACAAAACCTCAACAGATTGCCCCTCGAAAATTACCTTAACAACAAACGTTTGTCATTTAGCCGTACATGACTATAATCTTACAGGAATACCAAGGTGAAGAAATGGTTAACTTCCCCATAATCTCTTCCCCATTACTCGGTGGACACTGATGCCCTAGGTAGGAGGTATAGACACTATACACGCTTTTAAGTGTTTTTTTTTCTGTTGATAGTTTCAAATCGAAGAGGAAGATTAAGAAGATTGAACTGACTGTTCATGTAAATTGCCGTGGGAATGACGATGAGCGTGATGACGACAACCGCCCCGATCAGCGCCACACACACCTTATTACAGCCCTGAAGGTGAAGAGAAACACCTCACATTCACATACACTCATTCTGGTCAAAATCACAATATCATAAAAGTTGCGTTTAAACTGACACACCCAAAAACTTTTTAACCCAAGTAACTTTTTGTGCAAAACACCACAATCCTGAGGAAAATGACACGTAATGTAGTGTACTGACCATAATTGCGTAGGAACTTTTAAAAAGCGCATCCAATCTCCAGGAATCCGCGTTCGCCGAATGATTCTGTTCTTAAACGGATCGTTAAACACTTCGTCCGCGTTAGAGCGCGCGCTGGACAGACTGATGCTCTTTATTCCGTCCGATTGCAATTTTCCAGGTTAAAAATGTACTTCCTCCGATGCATCATTGAGCCTGGAGTGAGGGAACGGTGGCAAAACTTCCTCAGAATCAGCATTCCGCACAACTTTCCATCGGAGTGCGTTCAGGACGTGCTTCTTCTGTCCGCGAGCGCGCGCTTATAACACTGCAGTGTTACACTTACAGCACTGACGCTTTGACTATCGAGATCTGCACAACTTCTGCATCGACTGCGAGAGATATGGAGGAAGAAAGAGATAAATGAACACAGACATACTTTCATTTCAGGGAAATGTTATTGAAAAACTTATATAAAAAAAAATATATAAAAAAAAGTTATTAAATACAGTGGGTTCCGAAAGTCTGAGAGCACTAGAGAAGATGCTTCATTGCATAATAGTATAAACTAATCTTGTTTTTTGTTTTTTTTAATGACAGCATGAGCTTGAGCTGGCATGAACTCAAAGTTTGTGCAAAACCTCATAATCATGTTCTTCAGCACAAAAGAGCATCTTGAGCTTGTCTGTACAAAGAGTCGTATGATCATATTTGATCAGTCACCTAGATATAGCCTATAGTGCCGAATGATAAATATTTCTTCTTTATTTTAACTTTCAGTGTAGTGTCAGGACTGTACTGTGCATATTTAGTTTTAGAGCATGCATGTTTCATGGTGAATGGATTGGTATTGCAGTTGTCAAAAGGTGCACCCAATAACCTACTGCATACATTTTCTACAAAATGTTACATAACAATATGCATGCAGCCCTAAGAATGAATAATTCATCCAGAAACCTGCATAATAAAAGTTCCTGGTACTGTTTATTTAGCTTTTATTGAGGACATTATTAGTCAAAAGTTTGCACACACTTTCATAACATTACATAAAAAGAAACCAAATGCAATTCTATTTTGTATTTTTAGGTTAACAATGTAGTTTGCCACTTCCTGCCATTTTGTTCATTCAGACAGTTTAGCAAACGCCACGAAAACAAGAGGTGGGATTCACGGCGTGAACAAATAATATCCCATCATTTCCAATCATAGCGCGATGCAGGCATTGCCTCCTCTCACGTGACTTTCCCCCATTCATTCTTAATTCCCCCACTAAACCCAGCAGGGGTCTGTATAAACTCAATGGGCTCAGAGATGCGGACTCCCGCTGGACACTGTTACTTTAGAAAAACAAGTGATTTATACACTATTTAATGTCACACTTTGTAATATTTGCATTTTATTTTTGTAATATGGATTCTTTTTCTCATCCAATTTTGATATCCAATATCCAAGGAGGCACTGCCTCTCTTGCCTCATCAGAGGAAACGCCCCTGAGGTTGTTCAACCCCTAAAATAGAAATATAAAATATATTTAACATTTAAATAATATATATCTAAACCAGAAGGAAGGTGTGTCCAAAAATGTGACTACTGGTGTAAGTGTTTAAAGAATGTATCAAAGCGTTTGTCTGGCAAGGAAGTAGGCTAGTTTGACTCTGGAAAAACTTGTTGAACATTCAAGACATGTCATGCATAATGAGAGGCAGTTTTCTGACAGGTTTTCTCAGGTGATGTTTGCTCAGAGGGAGCCTGTGTCTTCCTGAGAACACCTGAACAGGTGTGTGAGGGACTTTGTGTCACACTCTTCCCTGATGGTCCATCTCTTTTTGTCCATGAACGCATGATTCATAATCAAAGACTGTTCATGCTTGAAAGAGAAGACAGATGACACATTAAGGGTAATTTTAATGTACAGTATTTATAGCACATTTCATGATATCCTCTAGAGTAAATCTGTATGAAAAAACCCGGGACAAAATCAGTACTTGTGACAGACAGCATTTGCAAAAGCTTCACTGTGGTTTTACATGCATTAATGTAACGGTTCAAAAGCCCCGACTATAAAATGAAAAAATCAAAATGTCTTCATTCAGTGCAGTTTTAGTGAATGTCGTTTGCTGAGTGCTTCTGATGCAAACCTGCTTTTTGGCTTCCAATCCTTTCCCCTGATTCCTCTTTGCAAAGGCATATTTAAATCAAGAAATGAAACAATAAGTAATAAAAAATAAGTAATCTGATGCATTAGAACCAGAATTTAAAAGTGCCACTTGAGATTAAATAAATTCAACTCCATTGACCCACTTCATGTTGAGAAGTGCCAGTGCTTGCAATAAAACGCACTTAGTAGACTATGCATAATTTTACAGGTTATGACATTGGCTGTGTCAGAGATGAGTTTGAATATCTTAATTTTCAGTCGACGTCGATGTCTTCTTCCTCTGAGTCCTCTACAAGCAGATCAGCGTGTTGTGTGTAGTCAAATGCAGGGAATCTTATGGGCAGCTCGCTCCATTTGCTGAAGGTCTTCTTCTTGGAGCCGTAAGTGACCACAAAGTTCTTGATATGGAGGCAGGGACACTCAATACTCTTATACAGCATCATCGAGCCCCATTGCTGCTCAGGAACCAGACAAAAGAGAAGATTTAAAACCAATGCATACTTGAGGAAACACATACAGTTAGTTATTTTATTATACCGTCTATTTGCAGTGATTTTTGTTGCCAATATTTTGTATAAAACACTTTGAATCTCTTTGGCTACTTTGAAAAACATTAAAAAGCTGGATTAAAAAATGGAAAATTATTAAAATATAAAATTATATTTTAACATTATTTAAAGGGGCTACATGTAGAAATCAGAAACCAATCTGATTGGGAATCTGAAGCGAACTTTATCAGGATGCATAGTATCCTGGATACATGAAATAACTGGCCTTTAAAAATAAAAATCTGCCTGCCTCTATGGGAATTTAACATAGGGGTCCCTGTATTTTAAGGAAGAACATTTATTTTATTTATAAAAATATTTGTAAAAAAGTATTTATAAATATATCGCCTTGGCCGTAATGTGGTTGTTGCGTCCCAAAATGATGTAATATTTTCTTAGAGTAATAAGGCCGTAACCCTTTGTTTTGTCACTGAATATCATTTGAAAGTACGATTTAAACGATGGTAATAATGATAAAGCAGGAGAATTAGTGGAGTTCATAGTTGTGTAATGAGTCGAACTGAATTTTGCCAAAACACTTTCGTCAGTAAAGTGTTTTACGGTTCGATGTCAGCACGCACCTGTCCGCAGTTTTTGCACGCAATGACTCCGTTGGTCTCATAGTCCAAGAGCCGCTCCTGCAGGGTTGTGTTCTCTCGGACTATAAACAGCTTACTGCAAATGTCAACAACATTTATTTTTATCATCATCATTATCATGCTGGATAAAAATAATTTGCATCATCAGTATTCACATTTCTGAGTTTTCTGAGAATGCAAAAAAAGGTATTTGTGAAAATCAAGACTTTGTTACCTAAACTGCTCCGTGACGTTGACATGGTGCATGTTCTCGATGATCTCGAGGTGTTCTCCAGAGCACACGAACACACTGCACTGCCGGCAGCTCAGGCTGATCTTAGACGGAGACTCCTTCATCATTCCCTTCTGCTGTTTCTTCTTTATCTTGACCTTCTCCTCCATTATGGCCTGGATCTGAAACTCTCTGATCTACACAAAACCAAATAACGTTTCTTTTGTGAGGAATGTTGGAGAGTATTTTCTACAGTCACTGATGTGGATTCTCACTTTCTTCTCGTAGTCGGCTCGATTCATCTTGCAGACTTTGGCGATGGCTTTGCTCATCATTTTCTCCCTGTATTCGTTCACGCTCTCTCTCTCTTCTACCCCAGAGCCCGCCTCCGCCACGAGTGTGTAACTGCTGTCCTCCGCTCTTCCTCGACCGCGGGCCTGTGGAGAGCAAACATGGCGCCGATCACACATACTTCAATCTCAAAAACAAGCACCACGTCAGCAGTGTTCAATCCGTACGTCTCTGATCACTTCGTTTGTCATTTTATAAGTAGACTGGAATACTAGCTGACATAATCTTCCAAAATTATGGCCAATTTAAAATAACCAGAAATGGTCATTCAGCCTAATGTAATTTTGGTCAAAGGTTTGAGTTTTTTTTTTTTTTTTTTTTGTCGTCAATTTGGAGTTAGTATTGGGTAAGATAATGTATTAGTATAATTAATGAAATTAAATGTATGTTGTTATAATTAAATTGCATCATACCTGTATATACAAGAGCATTATATTGGCCACTGCCCTCTAGATGCAGGTGGAACTCGAAAAATGTGAATATCGTGCAAAGGTTAATGTATTTCAGTAATTCAAATTAAAAGGTGAAACTAATATATTTCGTATATATAACTCTATACATATGTATGGTTATACTTTTCAGAGGGCTGACATTTCTGTATTTAAAATCCTTTTTTTATTGATTTCATGTAATATTCTAATTTTCTGAGATTTAGAATTTGAGGTTTTCATAAGCTGCAAGCCATAATCATCAAAATTATAACTTTTGCACAATATTCTATTTTTTTGAGTTTCACCTGTATTAGTAGTTGTATTGGCCATTCATTTTTTGTTTTTTTAAATCCACCCACTATTTGCACATAATAGTGGGAAGTGGGAAAGCAGGAACATTATCCATGTTCAGAGTGACAGTAATTACAGTATGTTTACACGGATACCTTTTATTTCAATTGGAATTAAATAATTCTGATTGATGAATCTGAATGTTGTTTACTTGAACGCTAAATAAAGTGATCGAGTTGATGTGCATGTTTAAATGTCACAAGCTTTAAATTGATTGTATGACATGCACAAATATACAGAGTTTCCCACTGTTGCCACATACTTATCACCCTCCAACCACTGCTGCTTTTCTTTATTTTAAAAAGCAGACTTTAATATGAATATTTCGGGTCCTGATTAGGTGATGACAAGCTTTGTGCCGTGATGCTTATATTAATGAAGCAGTAAAAACGCCTCTGTCCGCATCGGAAAAAAGAGCTGGGGCCTCATGTATCAACACTGCGTACGCACAAAAACACGGCGTACGCCAGTTTTCAGCAGCGTTGGCTTAACTAGGAATAAAAAAATAAACTTCATTATTTCGGTCAGTAAAGATAAAAAAAGATAGTAATATTTTTATTCAGCAAGGACACATTGAATTTGTTTAAAAGTGCCAGTAAATACATATTTTTATTCAGCAAGGACACATTGAATTTGTTTAAAAGTGCCAGTAAATGCATTTATAATGTTACAAAAGATTATAAGATTTCTATATGTGTTTGATTTAAGTTTTTATTCATTAAAGAATCCTGAAAATACTATATCACGGTTTCTACGAAAATATGAAGCAGAAGCACAGCTGTTTTCAACACTGATAATAATCATAAATGTTTCTTGATCATCAAATCGTCATATTATACTGATTTCTGAAGGATCATGTGACACTGAAGACTGGAGTAATGATGCTGAACATTCAGCTTTGATCACAGGAATAAATTACACTTGAACATATATTCACATAGAAGACATTTTCAGTGAAATTTGGTTTCTTGCTGGCTTTAGCCATGTTCTTGCAGGTTTCTTTTGCCAAATTGGACTAATTACCATATTTAAATTAATTTAATTGAGGGAGGAGACTGGGTGGGGCGTTGTGCTTGTGCATGTGCGCTCAATTTTACGTTAATTGGGATGTACAAAGAGAATATGCGTGGGATCCTTCGTACGCAGAGATTCATCTCTTTTTTTTTTTTTTGTGCCTACGCACATTTGCAGCTTTGTCCGTACGCAATGTTTTAGTATGAATTCTACGCAAGTCTTTGTACATGAGGCCCCTGGTTGCTTCACTGCACATACAATTAGTGAAAGCAGAATATTAGATTGACACGATATTCAACAACAACTTCGATGTCATTGCATATGCGCAGAACGTTTCGGTTTTCAATCCAATCAGTGTTTACAAGTCCTATCGAACGGTTTAGACGTTTTTTAAACCACCCCTTACAATCTGAATGGATTTGGCCAATTAATTCCGACTTTGACTTTTTTTATTCCTACTGTGCTACTAGTCCAATTACAATTGTTTTAATAGGGTCCATGTAAATGCCAGGCCGATCTCATGAAAGTGCGTATCTATAGCACAAATTTAATGTGTCGTACCATTTATACGCCAAAAATAGTTTTTGCGTGCATATGATACGCACTTTATGGCGTGTAATACTTACGCTCTCCACACCCCTAATCCTACCCAAGGGGTTTACAGTGCGTATCATTTGCATGCAAAAAATATTTTTGCCATATAAATGGCACAAGAAATAAAATTTGTGCTTTAGATACACACTTTCATGAGATCGTGTTGGTTGATGCAGCTAGTGTTTCTGTTGGGTAATTATACAGGAAAGTTACTAAAGTTTTTCCTTTGATATTTAAAATATGAAGTTGGCCTCTTACAAACGTATGAAATCTATGAGCCCAAACTGAAGGTATAGTCTGCTTACATTGAATGTTGTTCCCCGTAACGAATACATTAGTGCTGCAAATGCGAGATGTGTGAAAATGGCCTGAGAACCGAGTGGCATCTATACAAAGTAAATATTGATCGAAACCAATAACACACTTCAAGCCCTTGGAGACAGTTAACACTTTATTTCGACGGTCCACTTCAGAACTTATACTAACTGTAAGTAGCTTTGCATTTTGCAACTACATGTCAACTAACTCTCATTAGAGTATTAGTAGACTCTGCTTAATATTTGCTAACACTTTATTCTGATGCTTCCCAAGAAATCACTACATTTTCTAATCCTAACCTAACAGTCTACTAATACTCGAAGTTAGTTGATATGTTGTTGCAAAGTTACTTATACAGTAGTTGGTGGAATATCTACAGTGGACTCGAAATAAAGTGCAACCCAGCATCTTTATAAATGAGCAATAATCTAAAACCCGACCTGAATCATGGCGACCTCATTGGTCACAAGGCAATAGCGTATGACGACATTACACTCGGCGATGTCCAAGCCCTCTTCAGCCACAGTGGTGGCTATCAGCAGATTGATCTCCCCTTTACGAAACCTCTGCAACACATCCTTCTGCTCTGCCTGAAGACAGCAAGACATTATTTAATGGAATATTATGCCTCGAAATCAACTTGAAACATTCCTTTTAATGAATGCAGAAACGTACAGCGGTCATCGGTTTCACCACACTCTGATCCCCCCCCCCGATCAGATAGCTGGCGCTGACTCCGACTTCTTCAAACTTGGGGTTTTCTTGAATCCACTGGCACAGAGCGATGGCGCTGAGGCGCGTCCGGGTGAATATGATGCCTCTCGCCACCGCTCTGGTGCTGAATTCCTTCAGGATGATGGTTTTCAGCTGGCCCAGATTATTATTTTCATACTCTGGCTTTCCCATCAACTCCTCCAGCTTCGCTTTTTTGTCTGTTGTGGATTAAGGAGGGTTTTTATAGGTAACTAAAACCATAACAAACTTTTTTTTTTTTTGGTATGTTAAGCGCTCTGGGTGTACAGTAGTACATATGAAAGCGCTATATAAATGCCTCATTCATAATTTTAAAACAACATATATATGTAAAGACAAAAACGTTATGCAGGAGATTGATAAACCTCACTAGATTGCACCTCGAAAATTTAGCTTTACAACAAACGTTCAAATCCTTAATGAAAACATTTATTTTATTTCGCCAAAGCAACATTTATAATTTTAGTACAACTTGTACTATACTAAAACTGGGAAAAAAGAGACTAATACAAATGACAAAAACAACAAAATTACTAAAACTAATTCATCCAAAACAGTGTTTTAGTATTAATTCATATTTTAATAAGTATTTAACTTACTATTTCATTAATATTCTGAGCGATTTTGTTTTGTGCTTTTGTCTTTTTTTTAATATATTTTTTTATATATATTTCAATTTAGCTTTTATTTATTTCAGTATTAGTTTTAGTAATTTAACTGAAAGTTATTTCACAGTTTCCAGTCAGTTAAACTTTTAAGTTTAAGTTTTTAATTTAATATTTATATTTGTATCACTTAATGTAAATGATTTATAACAACAACACTGATGCAATAATTGAAATGTTGTCATAATTTGCTCCCTCTGTTGTTCCCATGCTTATTTTCTTTCTTACAGTATAAAAGCATCATCCACGTTTGTTGGAAAGTGCTCAGACGTTATTGGACATCTCATGTTGTGCCTCACAAAATAAAGAAAATAAAAGAACAACATGAGGACGAGTGAGTGAGTAAACGATGATTAAAATCTTCTGGTTGATCTGGTTTTAATAGTACTCTTGTTTTGTTTTAATAACGGCTTGTGTAATTGTTTCACACATTTCCAGATAACACTGACTTTTTTTTTTTATGTAAATTTTTATGATGTCTTTTAGTGTTGTCAAAAATGTCTATTTTGATATGTATCAATAATAAAAAAATCTGAAACGGTTCCAATTCTCCTTTTCTGAGGTATCTATAGACTGATACCAGCGCGTTCTCGTTCTCTCTCTTCTCTCCGGCAGTGAATTGACACGCACCCGCCTCCTCTCACTCACTCATCTCATTCGCTCCCATAGGTTTTGCACTCACACCAAAAGCGCGCGCATCACCAATCTATATAAGTGGCACTCTCATAAAGCTGCCTCCCAAACAGCTTTTCGTGGTTTATTGCACTTAAACGGTCAAATACATACAAAATTGTCAAAATGCATGTCTTGCGGTAAATCCAGTCAGTTTTGGAACGTAAATAGTTGAGAGAGCGCATGTTGTGCATCAGTATATATTGCATCCGTGCATAAGCTCTTAAAGTGACAGTGCTGCTGTAAATCAAACAAAACACAGAGAAAATCACACGCTTCTCTTGACTGAATAACTTTTGTTATTAATCAGTATTTAATTTTTACAATGAAAACTATCCAGTGCTATTTTACATTTGATTACTTTAATTTCTGTAGTAGGCCTAATACTACTGTTAGACCCTCCTGAAACACTTTAAGCCATGTTTATTTCATTTGTCTCTATAATCTATTGTATTTATTTGTGCTATCATTTGCAATTTGTTTTTATTTTATTACTGACTGTTTACTTTTTTTTAATTTTTTTTTGGTAAATGTAGTTCAACGCTTAAATAAATAAATCCTCCCTGTTCTGTGTGAAAGCTATTACAACAAAATTACCCAAATTATCAAAAAAAAGAGAGATAATAATAACAAATTATCTCTATGGTGGTAAAAATGGCAGTTTGTACTGAAAATGGTATCGAATACCGATATTTTTCAAGGTATCGAACCGAAGTTGAAAATTCTAGTATCGTGACAACACGAATACCTTTGAACAAAGTGAAGAGGAATCGTTCTGTGTCCGTTATCGTAACAGTGCCTTCCTCGTCAGGGCTGGATTTAGTCTTCAGCTCTTCGTTGTGATATTTGTCGAGGAAGCGGAAGGCGTCTGACATGCGTATGGTGTTGCTCTGATGAAGAGCCTCGTTGTAATGGCGGAGATGTTCAGCACACACACGCACCTTCTGATTCTCCTCCTTAGCAGCTGGTGAACAACACAGTCAATATTCATAAGAGTTCAACAATATAACTGCTTTAGCATGTCATCATGGAGGTGGAAATGCGATTTCTACATAAAAAAATATAAATAAAATCCTATTTAATTATTACGTCATTCGCAGTGCATCATGGGATGAGTAGTTAATTCCCACATTCAATAATTCAAGTACATTTGTCTTAAACCTGTATTTTATTATACATATTTACCACTTATTTTTGTTAAGTGCTTTAATGTTGTGATCCGTCTAAGAGCTGCTTGGTTTAGTGAATGATTTCTTAATATCTATAGTGAAAATTAATGTGGGGAAAAATATTACGTGACCGGTTAAAAAAAGGGTTGTTATCAACTAAACAACAATTTTATTAGTTTAAATAAAATATACATTACCTGAAATAATATAATTATTTATATATATATATATATATATATAATGTTAAATGAATAAATAATAATAAAAAACAAAAGTGATGTGTGGCCTTTATTTAAAAACGGAGAATGCATTTTTTTTTTTTTTTTTTTTTTTTGCATCGTCAGATAAAACCTGTAACTGTAGTTTGCCTTTTTTGCCAAATAATTTAGGTGTTAAAAAATAACCAGGTGTTTTGTTCTTCCCTCATATTTAAAATATTGATTAAATATAAAATATATTCCTCATATTCTGATATTTTGTTGGGTCGTTAAAAACAAATATCTCCTCCGGACATCACTTTTGGCCAGTACTATATAAACAAAAATAAAAAAGATTTTTTTTGTTGTTGCTAAAACTAAAATTGAAATCAATTCAAATTAATATATTCAAAAACTATAACAGTAAATCAATACTAAAATAAATGCTGAAAAAGTGGGCGGTTACTGTAAAGCTCTATACTAATTAGCATCCTCAAAGGTTAGTTATGACTATGACAACTGGATCTGTTTAGTTATTCTGAACATCTGAACACACTTCAGAAACTTTAATGGAATTCACAGTAAAATAAGTCGCTTCCTTTGAAAACAGGAAAGACCGTTATTACTGTGGCTTATTGAAACACATTTTGCTTGAGTGCATGACTGTACTGTATATTAAATTCTCATCATGACTTCCACAATGTGGTGGTTAAAGGGTGGTTTGCCTGAAGCAGAGGACACACAGAGAGAAACCACATTTTAGTAAGAGCTTTGCAAACACCCTCACCCAACCAAACACTGCTTTAAAAGAAGCATGTTCATAGTTAGTGTATTTTTAGCACTTATTTCTGGAGATTGCAGAAGCAGGTTCCCATTTGTATTTCAGTCTCTCTTGCACAACATAAAACACTTACAGAGAACAATATCTAGTCATTTAAATACTTTTACAGCAGAGCAAACTACAAACATTTCAAGTGGTTTGGCTGGTTATCCCTCCATTAGCTGGTAGACGTCGTAAATACACCATCTGCTAACTCTTTTTCTCTTTTTACAGCCTTTTTTAAAGGGGTCATGACATGAGAAACCAAATTTGCCTTGATCTTTTGGTATATAAGAGATCTATGTACTATTAAAACTTCCTGCAAGTTTCATAGCTTAAGACGTCCTCCCCATTATAAGCAAAGCTTTTATTTAATCAAGCTCTAAATACAGCTCGTTCTGGATCCATGGTTAGAAGTGACGTCACGGTTAGAAGTGACGTACCAGTTGTTTGCATATGACCGCCTCCAGCGCAAGACAACTACGTCTCATTTCGCATCATCGCATACGTTGTCGTGCAGCGAGTGGGTCTGTTTGTTTACAAGATGACTGCGATGCCACGCAGATGTGCTGTTCCTGGCTGTGGACAAACTACATGTTTGAATACGCCGCCGAACGATCCAGACGTCAGGTAAAGCAGTTGGATGCAGTTTATTTGTCCTGCCAAAGCCTTCTTTGATCGGTGAGTGATCAGATGAGTGTGACAGGGCGCATGTTACTGAAAGAACGAGCAGAGAGAGAGAGAGAGAGAGACAGACAGAGACACGGCCGCGCGCCTTCAAACTGTCTTGCTCTCTCTCTCCCTCCTTCACGCATATGAATCAAAATCAATTGAGAATTGACACGATGGTAAAAGATCGGAAGACCGGAGTTTCACGTGGTGGAGCATTGTGTAGCCTACATGTGATACAAAATGATTAACGTTAATAATTTATGCATAAGCAGCACTGACGTTAGCCAATCATAACAGTATAGGCGTTAACACTGAACTCTTAAAGGGGAAACACCCCCAAAACAGACTGTTTGAATCAGAGGTTGAGAAATAGGGTGGGAAAATTTCATAAATCACTAAATTTTTTACATTTTTTTTTTTTGTACAAAAAACTATAGTAATACTATAATTGCACCTAAAGGAACATAATACAACAAAACAAAAAAAACATGTCATGACCCCTTTAAAGGATCCATGTATTCTGAAAAAATTATTTTATGCAAACGACATATTAAGTGTCTGCAAAAATGTAATTACCGGTATATTATAACAGCAGACCAGTGAGAGATGTACATTTTTGTGACGCCGTGTTTTTGTGGTGTCATCATCAGCCTATTAGTCTTGAAGTAATGCATTTACAGATTTGTCTCAAAACAACCTACACATGCATCATCATCATAAGCAAAGGCTGCAGATTTCATAGAAAGTATTCAAATCTTAAACGTACCATTTCTGTGACTTTTCCCTGATATTTCCAGGTTTTGAATGACCCAGTAAACCTCATTTCTTTTAAAAAGTCTTTCTAAAGTGCAGTAAACGGGAGCTTTCTCACCATTCTGCTCTTTCTGCACCGCCCACTGCTCGTAGTTCTGTGTCCCGGGCTCACAGAGGGGCAGAAGATCAGCATGTGTGTGGATTTCATCCATTATCTTCTTGATCACGTCTCCAAACGGGTCCTTTAATGTGCAGTAGACAGACATTTTGAAATAATACACCTCTGAACTGAATGCTAACGTCATGCATGTCTTTACAAAGATTTCTTCCCTGTCAACAATTAATGTGGTGTTATTGTTGTTTATACAGATTTTTCTAGAAATATCTAAACATTTATTAAATGTGATATGCATCATTTCTGCGCCACTATTGACAACAAACAGAATTGCACAAATCTTGACTGTTTCCAAACACTGAATTCTTGAAAATTCACTCACTCGTTTTCATTCACTCCTTCAAGTGGACTACATTAGTGGACACATGTAGGGAATAGTGAATGAGGGCGATTTCGAACACCGCTAAAGAGGTCTGTTCTACTGGCTAGTGTTATCTTGTAATGTTTAATTACAAAAATGTATTTGAAAAAACCCACTAAACTCATTGAATATCTCACCCGTAGGTATTTAAAACAAGTCAGAGGTTATCCTAACTTTAAGGGTTTATTCACAATGATTTTTAATCAAATTCTTTGACAATCTTAATAAAAAAGATAAGAACATTCTTAAAGGAACACGCTGACTTTTTGGGACTTTAGCTTATTCCCCGTATCCCCCAGAGTTCGATAAGTCCACACATACCCTTCTCATCTCAGTGTGTGTGCTGTAACTCTACACACCGCTAGCCTAGCTTAGCACAAAGACCACCAAGAAGGAAATGAATAGTTGAATAAAGTCGATATTATTATTTTATTTTTTTGCACACAAAAATTATTCTCGTCGCTTGATAAACTTAAGATTGAGCCACTGTAGTCACTTGGACTATTTTAATGATGTCTTTAATAACAAGTTTCAGTCCCTTATGCCGAGTTCAGACTGCACGATTTTCAAAGTAGTCGGGTCACTGTTCTTTTCACACTGCATGACTATCTTGGCCAGCATTCAGTCGCTGCTGTGTTCACACTGAACGATGGATCGGCGACAGGAGGTTTCACACTGCATGATTTTACAAGAGGAAGAATCGCCGACAACTGTTTGGCACGCAAACTACGTTTCACAACCAAACACACGCGAGAAGTGATAAGAAAATAACGCAAGGTCACGCGTGCGTGAGACCGGAGTTCTCGCGCGAGAATCAAATTGTTATAAAAAATTATAGCCTGCAAGAAGCTTGCGATCCCAATCTGTGAGCTGATTTGCAGCGAAAAGGAGAAAAAAAAATAAGATTATGCAGGAAGAAATTGTTGGGGAGACGAGATCAACTTGCTGAGCTCTGAGCAAGGATTGTGTGTTCAACAAAGAGAGCTGAGGGTAAAGAAATAATTTTGCAATGTGCTGCTGGTCAAGCAATATGTAGGCTACTTTGTTTCTGTTTGATATAATTGTAAATATATCTATTAAAATACAGATATTCTGGTCTATAACTCCTCCCCGAACTCCCCGCTCTTGCTCTCTCATTGGCTGTCGGTCATCGCCGATGTAGTTTTCAGTCAGAACACTTTCACACTGCAGGATTGTGAATCGCCGACAGGTCCAGATATTTAGCATGCCGAATATCTCACGGGCGTCGGCGACTCGTCGGTGATTCTCTCAGATCGCGTCTTTGCTCATTCACACTGCATGATTGTCACTCGCGTGAACGAGCACCGATTTGCCTGTGATTTCGGGCATTTGTCGGCGATTTCTCAAAACCTGTCGCCGAGCCAAAATCGGGGCTAAAATCGTGCAGTCTGAACTCGGCATTAGAAGCCTATGGAGGAGTGATCCAGCTCTCAGATTTGATCAAAAATATCTTAATTCATGTTCCGAAGATGAACGAAAGTCTTACGGGGTTGGAACAACATGAAGGTGAGTAATTATTACTGACAGAATTTTCATTTTGGGGTGAACTATCCCTTTAAGAAGAATTGTATTCCTAAGAATATTATGTGAATCCATGACACATGAAGTGTAATTACCTTCTTCCGCTCTTCTGCTCTTGCAATCCTTTTGTACGGCGTTTTGGCCTCCTCTTCTCCCAAAGTTTTTGTTTTTATTGTGAAGGCGTCCAAGTTTGCACAGATCTGCAATTCATCAAAATAATGATTGAACAGTTCCATGTAGTAGACGACTAACAGATGAGCTGTGAAATGATCCGTATCATCAGGACTCAAACTGACCGTGACTGATTTAGTACCATTTACAAACAGCAAATCTTTTGCATTTGTTTTGATTATATTGTATATCATCATTTGATTCTTGAATTATCCATCAGAATCAGTTTAAATATCCAGCTCATATGATTCATTTGATTGTGAATCAGACTTCATTGGTTGTGCAATGTTTTTTGTGTAGCGCTTTATTTTACAGTCCTGTTTCCCATGTGGATACTATGTACTTATTAGTTATTATAATAACTAGGTACTAACCCTGAACCTACCCCTAAACCTAACCTTAACCCATGTAGTTACCTTATAATATTAACCAGTACTTTCTTAGGTAAGTACAATGTAAGTGCATGTACTTTAAAATAAAGTGCAACCTTTTGTTGTTTGCCTGTTGTTTGTTCTGCATTGGTGGACAAAAGCAGATGTGTAGTAACTGTTAGTCATGAAATCATTGTTTCTAGCACTGAGAAACGAATGCAAAAGAGTTTCTCTTGGTGCTCTGGTGGAGTTGTCATAAAGATTGGTGGTAAAGCAGACCGTCCGGGTAATAGGGGTTCAGGCTGGAGAGGCATGACAGGCATGCAGAGGTTTATGACTGCCTCCAGCACAGGGATATTGGAAACAGCTTTGCGGTGGAGAAAACAGTAAGAGATGTGGGAGAGGAGGGTGTGTGTGTGTGTGTGTGTGTGTGTGTGTGTGTGTGTGCATGGGGGGAAAGTCAGATTAAAGAAAAACTGTTAGGAAAGATTTGATCTGAGAAAGGAAGGAAAACATCTTTTTTTTTTGTAGAAAAGAAAAGCCAAATGTTTATGTGTGTATGGCAATAAAAGTGTGTGTTTTAAAGGCATGGGTGTGCAAATGCTAACATAAGGATTTGTGCAATATTCCACTCAAAACATTGCTGTAGGCATGGGATTTATTTTTTTTTATTTTTTTTTTTATTTTATTTTTTTTACACATGTAACAAATGTGCTTCTACTCAATGATTACAGTTCATTTTATAGTTCCTAAAAGTTTGGGGTCGGCAAGATTTAAAAAAAAATTTTTGGAAACATTATACTCCTCAGTAAACAGTAATATTTAGAATTTTGAACTTTTGTAATATTAATTTAATAAATGTATTTGCTGTCTTTATTGATCCATTTAATGTGCCTTTGCTAAATAAAAGCATTAATTCATTTTTTTTATTCACCCCCCCCCCCCCCCCCCCCCAAAAAAAACTAAGCAGCTAAACCGGTTTTCAACATTGATAATAATAAGATCTGATATTGGAATGATTTCTGAAAGATCATGTGACACTGAAGACTGCAGTAATGGCTTTCCTTTAGGTTCAGGAGCGGGTCAGGTGGTGGTGTACCTGGAGGATGTGTTGCTCCGCCATCTGCTGGCTCATCGCTCCGCCCACGCCAGGGGACGCCGTCAGACCCAGGATCTGAGGGATCGCGAGCGGACTCTTGCCCTGCTTCTTCAGCAGCTGGTTCTTGTGCTTCTGCTTCAGGTAGCGAATCATGATGTGGTTGTACGCATTACCCTTCTTCGTGTGGTGGCATTCATCAATGACCATCAGGGTGAACTCTGCAAGTATACGGAAATGAATAGGCATTGGAAATCTGAATTTATTCAGTTCAGTTCATATTTACCATAGATTAATTATTTTAAATATTAATATATTAAGAATATTTTAAATCTAATAAATGTACTTCTAGTGCAACAGTTTTTTACTTCCATGACTTCTTTTAGTGGAAAGAAAACTTCCAAAATACACTTAAATTTTTAGTTTATTAACACTTTATCTATTTGTGTTTCTGTAGATTTAAATGACAGTGCATCTATTTAAAGGCCATTTTCTCAAAATTAGTTTTTTTTTTTTACTTGCACTAAACCAAATTTTTTTTAACTTCAGTATCATTAACATACACCAAACTTTCCACTTTTATTCTTATCTCTATTCTGAAGGTTTTAACAGAGGGGTTTGTTCATATATCTTTTGCCTGGTTTTTGCAACATTGTAAAAAAAAACAAAAAAAACTTTTTTTTCTGGCTTTTGACAGTATTATCTGATTAATGGAGTGATACAAAGAGATATCAAAAACCTTTAACATTTAATATGTCAACAGAATCAAACAAGAATTTTAAACCTGCTTAATGCAATGTTCAGATTTCTGTTCTGGTACAAATTAGTACATGTAATTATTTAAATGATGCATCATTTACGTATTATGGAAATTTTAATCTCTATTGATTACTAGGTCATGAGTTTCTATGGAACCTTCAATGTATGTATTATGTTCTGAATTCATTCTCAGCATATACTGCAAATGATCTTGCCATATTCAGAGAAATACGAAAGGGGAAACGGTTTTCTATGCGGGGGGAGGCAGGACTAGTTAGTCATGAATGTAGACTAAGCAATATGGATTCCTTTGTTTTCTTTCTATCACGTGATGTTACTGTGAAAGGCCTGGGAGGAGATAGCCTTGGAAGAAGTATAAAGATTTGCTCTGGTCTGTGTTCTGTGTGTCACTCCTTTTGCATGGGCAACTGTGTATTTGGACTGAGCCTATTTGTTCTTGCAAGAATAAATACTTTTCTTTTTACTAATTTGACTCTGAGTGTCTCTTACGCAGTGATGTCGGTTTAATGAATTTTTGCCACAACAGTATTAAAACATAATATTTCAGAAAACTCGTAATACAAAACAATTGTCTTATTTAACTGGGGAAAATATAGTGATATCCATTAACATGTTTACCTATACACCGGTCTTGCCATAAAGGGATAGTTTATCCAAAAATGAAAGTTCAGATCAAAAATTCATAATTTAATCATCCCAAACGCTATACTTATACAACTTTCCTTTGTCCATGAAACAAATTTTTTTTGAGAAAAGTTTTGTTTTTTGTCCATACAATGAAATTTAATGGGGTCCAAACAACAAAGGTCATTTTGTTCTAAAGAAGTGTGTGTGTGTGTGTATAGGTGAAACTCGAAAAATGTGAATATCGTGCAAAGGTTCATGTATTTCAGTAATTCAAATTAAATGGTGAAACTAATATATTTAGTATAACTATATACATATGCATGATTATACTTTTCAGAGGGCCGACATTGCTGTATTTAAAGTCCTTTTTTTTATTGATTTCATGTAATTTTCAAATTTTCTGAGATTTTGAATTTAAGGTTTTCATAAGCTGTAAGCCATAATCATCAAAATTATAACTTTTGCACGATATTCAAATTTTTCGAGTTTCACCTGTGTGTGTGTGTGTGTGTGTGTGTGTGTATATGTATGTGTTAATAATACATTGTTCATGGCTTTTATACGAATAGCAAAAGCTCTTTTTTCTAGCATGTGTTTCTAATCACCAAAGGCGAGTGCTGTAAACCTCCAGTCCATTCTCACCGGCTAAGTTTACAGTTTTTGTTCCGCCCTCCGGCGCTCCCAGGGGACTCTGGGAAGAAGAAAAAAAAAAGTCTGCATTTCACGCACTGACAGAGGCGGTGGGTGATGTGGCCACGTTTTACAAACCAGACTTTAAAGGTGCTGCCTGTTTGGCCCCTGAGGGCTGGAATGGGCTCTGAAACTCTGAAAATGACAGCAAATCTCCACTGAATTTGATCAGCCAGACGTGTGGCCCACGGACCAAAAAATAAATAAATAAATGGTTTAAGAGTAAAACGACGGGGGGAATCAACAAACAGCATATGCCACGGAGGAGGAATCCCACCTTGCGGTGGACGCTGCCAGAGACACTCACAGGAGAGCTGAATCTGCCAGCAAAGACTGATGGGGAAAAACACTGTCACATGAAACCTCAGAGGAGGAGCTTTGGTCTCTTTTCAACATCTAACAGAAGGTGAACCCATTTCACTGGACTCTGACTCTCTGAAAGTGTTGAAATAATTCAGTTTAATGCATTGGGAGTGAAGGGGAATGTGACCTACGTGATAATTTGATCCCGTCCTCATCGCCGTTCTTGGCTTTGGCTAAAGAGTTTTCCAGGATCTGTGCTGTGCAGATGATGATGTCATTTTGCTCTATGATTTGTGGGAAGGAGATTTTGAGCTGCGAGGCTCCGCTGACTCGCTCAACTGAGTATTGGTGCTTGAGAAACCGCCCGAACTCGGCCTTGTAGTGCTGCTCGACCAGAGGAACCTGGAAACACATTATATAGCATTATTACACAGCTCTCTGAAATGCTGGACTCTGATTGGTCAGTTGCAACATTCCGAGGTCAGCTGTTCCCCGATGCAACAGTGCCCACCCTTTTTAAATTTTCATTCATTTTTCCCATAAGGATTTTCAAATAGTCTTCGATAACGAATTATAAGGCATGAGCCGAGCCAATCAGCGACGAGGTGAATCATAGCCTAACGTCTGAAAATTTGATTTGAAGCAAAAAAGTTTGTGAAAATCAGACAAAAAGACAAAGATACAACTTTAGTGAGGGAAAGAAATAAAAACCCATGAAGCATTGCAAACAGCATAATCGAACTAAAAATGATGGTGAAATACATTTGTAAATGAGTAGTTTTATGTTAACTATATATTTTGTTTGTTGCAAAATAAATATATAGGTATATACACATACATATACATACACACACACAAACATTTCAGTATTTTGAGAGCATATGGAGATCGACTCGATCATTTGCAGTGCTCATGTGTTGCTTTTTTCGAATCTCTGATTGGTGTAATTTTCTGTACAGCATCATATGTAATGTAGTTTTTCACCAGGAATTCCACTGTTAAAACACGATTATATAAATCGTAAATTTTATTATATATAAAAAAAAGCTGAAATAATGCGGGCTGGTGGCTTCAGCAGAAGCTAACACCATCGATTAACAACCTCGTAGCTCTATCTTTAAAGGTTTATAAGTTATTGTTCAAAATCAATTGCTTTATGGAGAAAATGAATGGAGTTTTTACTTCCGGAACCTGACTGTTGCACTCTATCACTCGGCTCTCTGAAATGCTGGGTTCTGATTGGACATTCCGAGGTCAGCTGTTCCTCAATAACGGGTATTTGAGCCTGGCATTTCTTTCATGTCTCTCGTATCACATCGCGGACACGCTCTGTTATTTCATTCAAACAATTATTAATATTATTATTATTTTTATCGTTATCTCAGTTATTGAATGTACTGTAATGTATTATAAGATAATAAACAGGTCAGATTTTAAAACGGTTTCTTCTCAAATGTGGCAAGTGATCATATAATAAGTGGGATAATATACATCCAGCTGGTTGTTCCCACAAAAAATTGTCTGGACGTACAATATCATATTATTAGGAGGCTGCTAAGGTTTTCTTGGTGGTTGCAAGGGCAGACAGTGTTGTTTCTCAAAAGTTGCTCATGTAAGTATCAACTTTGTCTCAGATGTTTCTCTTAAAATTAAAAAAATAGACTCAAATGAGACAATTGTTGACATTCAGGAGCGTTTAGGGCTGTGGGGTTAATGTTCGTACCAAATCATTTGGTCTTTAAAGAATTTGATGAGAGAGAGAAATGTTTGATTTTTAATAAAACAATAAATACAATATAGGCAAAACTGAGCTCTGTCTGAGACATTGAGATCTCTGAAACCCTATCTCATTAGTTAAGATCTGTTTTAATAGCAGCAGAATGAATCAGAGATGGTATCGTAGTATATTATTTTCTAATTATTGCACATAATAATGTTTTAGTATTTCTAATATTGACATATGTGTAGTTGATGGACGGCAGTGTAAGTGAAGCACCTTGTTGACCAGAACGACGACCTTCCCCGGTTGTCCCATCTGCTTCTTCCTCTCCAAATGTTCTTTAGTGATATACACAGCAACCCTGGTTTTACCACTTCCTGTTGGGAGGCAGACGATGATGTTGTTCTCCTCCAGAGCTGGTCTGGCCACCTCCATCTGATAGTCCCGCAGTTCAATTGTCCTCTTGCTCGCTGAGAGAGAGAGAAGGAGAGACTGGTACAGTAGACAGGGATTCTGTGTCTCGTGGGGCTATTGCAATCACAGCTGTGGTTTCTTTATCCCTGGCTAGTTAAAATAACACTGTTGTTTATGAATCAGCCACTCTAAAGCTCATTCAGACTGTCTATAAGCCTCACCAAACCTGTGAAGAACATGTATGCTATGTTTAACCCCCAAATCAAAAGAAAAAAACATTGAAATAAATTTTGTTTTATATTAAATTAACATTTTTAGTACTATTAGGAACGTTGCAATGTTTTTGTGATTTTATTTTATATATTTAGTATTATTCAATATATATATATATATATATATATATATATATATATGAAAATATAAATGACTATTTAAGAACCACATCAGTCCAATTAGTTTAGTATGTACACTTAAATCCTTGTCGTTTTTAACTTGTAACGTTTTTAAAGCACACCCACAATATGTATATGCAACCCATCCTCATCCCAAGGCGTCATATTCTGACACTTTGACAAAGCGTCTAAATCCAACGCCCATGGAACCCTTTAGCGTCAATATAACACGCAGAGAGATGGGTAGGTTTAGGTCTGGTGTAGGGTTAGGGTTAGACCGCTAGGAGGCGCCTTCTGACCCATATATATCGGCGTCTCATATTGACGCTAAAGGGTGCCATCCGCGTTCGATATAGACGCTTTGGCAAAAGCGTAATTATATTACGCCTTGGGATGAGAACGGGCTGGTATATATGTTTAGGTTATAATCCAAAAAAACAGAAGAGAATTTAAAGACATGGGTTTATGCAATGGGTTTTATCTCTGTATTTATTGGTTATCCTTATAATGCCCAGTTTTGGATTTCTAAGTAAAATACTGTAAAAATTACTTTTTTATAATTTACTTTCCAAATAAATTACAGAGGGAACCCATAGCAAAAGAACATATTTAACAATAAATATTTATGCTAATTTATATGATTTCAGTCATAAAGCATTCATATGGTGGTATTTGTTGTACAGTATTCATTACAGTATTTTGAGGAGTAAATATGCTTAACTGTAATGAAAATAATGCAACAGAAATCGTTAAACTCAAACCCTTCTGTTGAAGATACTCTGATCTTATATAAATGTCTTCAAGTAATGTTCAACAGAACTTATTTTACCTGTGAAATTTACAGTCATCTTTTACATTTGCCTAGAAATTGACGTCATGTTTAAACCACTCTGAGTGAGATTTTAGCGATCATACCGCATTACTGAAAACTGAATCATAGGGAATATAGCGAGCCAAATCCAACGTATAGGTCAGAACATCCATTGAACTCTGTCCTTTTTTTTTTTTTTAAGTAAAGACACCCTCATTTATATGATTTAACAAGGTTAATCCACACGCAAGCTCTTGAAGAGTGTTGTTTTAATCAGAGACATCATCATTCATAACCAACACGTTACAGCGAGGCAAAAAGAGTGATAAATAACAAAAGGAATGCATTCAATTGTGAATCATATTGAATTTATCATTCAATGTTAGGTCACGCTCGCAGGCAGTGCCGACCCTGTCCAACCTGATCATTTGATTTATGAAAGGATTTTTAGTTTGGGGAATTCATTACACAAGGAGGAAACAAGGAAGCAACAAATCAGGTTCCCCGGAGCAACATTTTATTGCTTGAATGTTTTTCTTTTAGAACTCGAGACGCTTAATGGATTTCTCAGTTGTGTTTCTTCTAAAAGAAAAACGGACACAAATGAGACGGTTGTTGTGTTCACTACTGTTCAAAAGTTTGGGGTCAGTAAGTTGTTGTTTTTTAAGACATAATACTTTTGTTCAGCAATAACTTGAACAAAAGTGAAACTAAAGATAGTTAATATTACTAAATGTTTCTATTTCAAATTAATTCTGTTCTTTTGAGTTTTCTATTGATCAAAGAAGATGAAGCAGCACAACTGTTTTCAACATTGATAATAATCAGAAATGTTTCTTGGGCATCAAATCATCATATTATACTGATTTCTGAAGAATCATGTGACTCTGAAGACTGGAGTAATGATACTGAAAATGCAGCTTTGATCACAGGAATAAATTACATTTAAACATATATTCAAATAGAAAAGTTATTTTAAATTGTAATAAAATATATATAAAATCAAATAAATGCCGCTTTGGTGAGCAGAAGAGGCTTCTTTCAAATACATAAATAATCTGTCCGAGCCCAAACATGTGAACAGTAATGTATAGTAAGAGTTTAGAGAATTTAATGAGAGATGTGAGAGTCATAAAAATGATTTTTCTTTCCTATGGGTCCCATCCTCCGTTATTGTGACTTTATGGAGTCAACAATCTAATGCACTAAACAACTATGTTGATCTGACTAAATGCATGTGACTTTCACTGGTCTCTGCCACTGTAGTTTTCTGAGTGGATGTTGGTTGGTGCGACTCATTTTTTACATGCTAACAGGAAACTTGGTGTTTATAATTCTCTGACAATATGGCATTCCTAGAGAAGTCATCGATCTGGGCGAGTTGCTTTTATAAGCATGTACGATCACTGGTGGTTAAGCTAATAGCATTTTTGGCAGGAGAATAGAATGCACTAAATAACAAATAATTAAATAAACAATTAAAATGTGGTAAAAAAATCACGTGCATCCTGGAATTCCTCTGCTGTGAATGAAGTGGTAAAACACCTGAATATTAGAAGCTGAAAATACGATATATTATTACAATTTAAAATAACTGGCTTCTATGTGAATATATTTAAAAATGTAATTTATTCCTGTGATCAAAGCTGATGTTTTAAGTGATCAGTTTTTACATGCTGCAGTTGCATTACACTTGCCATTTTTCTCTGCAATGCATATTTGAAGCAATACTAGGGCTCAGTGATTTATTTAATGTATGAAGAGTTCAGATGCAAAAGCCTCTAAGTGCCATCTGAAATTTTCTTCTAGAATGATCATTTTTATCAAGCTCGTATATTTAAGTTCAGTAATTTCACTTGAATATGACCTATTAATTGTCATTTAAGTGAAATTATTGAACTTCAATAAACAAGCTTGATGAAAATTTCAGATGCAGAAAATTTCAGGCTTTTGCATCTGAACTCTTCGTATATTTGCAATGATTATGCAAGCAATATCATGAGTGTTTTATAAGCCATTAAGTTCCCTAAACTTCCTTTTTATTAAGCCTTCCTGTCTCTAAAGAGAATTATGCATTATGAAAACAATACTTGTGTTTCACAGAAATCGGGATATCCATATTTCCTCCTGTCTCTCCTGCAGACCCTGACCAGCCCCGCTCCTGATCGCTCCAGTGTGCCCTCATGTTAGCGGCAGGCCTCGGTCTGGAACAGGCGTGCGAGTGGAAATATTTTCTGGATGTGACAGTGATTTAACACTTTTTTGAGGAGACGAGACTGGTGGAGTTTCTGCGGTCGAGGGCGACGTCTCACATGTGGAGCGGTAACAGAACCACTGAGAGTCAGGACGCTGAACACAACTAAGCCATTCTTTTCCATACGCTTTTATAATAATAACTCTTTGAAAATGTCCTGCCAGTTAATTGCTCGCAGGAACGTTTCTCAGGCGAAGGCTGGATTGTGGGTCATTAGATGTATTGCACAAAATAACTATGAAATGTCAAAGGGTAAAGAGATTTAATGCCTTATTTCCTTTCAAACAATGATTGAATGTACAATTAAAAACATGAAAGCAGGGTTCATTTTAATAAATCTGTTAAATAGTTTTGTGGCATAATTCAATTACTAATTTCAAGGTTAGTTGACTTTTCCTATTGTTCGTCATTACTGGAAAAGTGTCAGTAAAAATTCATTATTACTTGTAACTCCTATGAATTTGAACTGAAATGGCCAGATCACACAGTATGTACAGATTCAGTCTCCATCCTGATTCATGTTGGACTTTTATTTTATTTATTTTAAAATGTATAGTAATTAAATGCACATCTGGTAACACTTTACTTGAAGCCTTTATATATATAACGCATTATAAACATGTTTAATGCATTATTATGCCTTTTAATGCACTTTATTGTATGGTCTCATGAATAATTATAAATATTATAACTGTGGTTGCATTACACCTTTAGAAAGTATAATGTATTAAAACACATGACAAATAACTAATTTCAGATGTAACAAGGAATCTTATAATGTATTTTAACTTTGGTTACAATTATTCATGAAAAGCTACAATGCATTATACATAAAGGCTTTAAGTCAAGTTTTCAAGTTCTAGAAATTGAGCAGGAATTCAAAAGGCAATTCTAAGTTTAATTCTGAGTGAATGATTTCGTTTTTTTTTGAGATTGCACTTAATAATGGCATGTATAAAACTAGTTCTGAGATGGGCATGACTAGAAACTAAATCCCTGTGGTTTGTAATTTAACTAATTATTTCCCCCCATCTTTTACACTAATTGCTGGGACTGTCCAAACTGGAGCAGGAAACGGATCAAGAGCATTCGATCTGAAGCTACACACTTTCAGTTTGGATGAACGTCATTAGTCCGTACCTGACGGATCATCATCCTCTGTGGGATCTCCTTCCTCAGTGAGATCTCCTTCCTCTTCCTCCTGGCCTTTGTACATGTCTACATCTGTGAGAATATACGCACTGCTGTTAGTTTGGCTTGTTCACATTTATCAGATGTGTTTTTATCCACATCTCACAAAAGCGATTTCCTCACAGAGCCGCCAATAACAAAAACAACACCAAAAGCTAGATTAGGAGTAGTTGATCAAGTTTATGGCAGGATTGTCTTTTTGTCCAACTATTTATTGACTTGTGAAAGGAAAAGCTTCAGATATGCACCTTCATTTCCAGCAGACACATCCAGAATGCTGCTGTCCACACTGCTGTCCACACTGCTGTCCAGGTCCTCTGACAAAAGAGAGCTATTGGCGGAGAGAACAGGCATCGAGCCGTTCATGACCGGGTCCGTCGCCAAACACGTCTGTTCACCCTCCTCGACAGCTCTGAACTCGTGGCTCTCCACTGACATGGACTCTGTGACACACACAGGTAATACATACAGTTCAATTCAGTGCAGCAGATCATTGTAATGCACAATAACAATGCATAGAATCAGTCGACATGCAACATTTAAACTCAACAGCATGAATCTAACGTGCCACGTATCTAAATTGAATTGAATTGTTGGTTGCACTTTATTTTACAGTACGTGTACTTGCCTAAGAAAGTACTGGGTAATTTAAGGTAACTACATGGTTCAGGGTTAGTACCTAGTTATTGTAATCACTATAATAATAAGTACATAGTATGTACATGGGCAACTGACAGTCAAATAAAGTGCTATCGAATTGTTAAATGACCTGTGCATCATCATCATCTGTCCCTGGGAATCGAGAAACGTTTTTTTTTAAAAAGCAACAAAAAACAAACTCCGATCAATCTCAAATTCATGCTTTGTTTAGATACCCTCTAAAACGTACTTACCGAACTGTACGTCGTTACTTTAGTCGAAATTAGAACATTAACAACACTAGTGTTCAAAATGCTTTTAATGTTTTTGAAAATAAGTCTCTTCTGCTCACAAATGCTGCATTTATTTGATCATATTGCAATATTATTACAATTTAAAATAACTCTTTTTCTATTGCAATATATTTTAAAATATAATTTGATATAAATCAATTATTCTAATATGATAATTTTTGCTCAAGATGCATTTCTTCTTCATCATATTTTACTTCATTTTTTTATTTTATTTTTACCATGATTATATTTTATGGATGGAAAAACAGCATTTGTTTGAAATAGTAATTTATGTCACTTTTGATCAATTTAATGTGTCCGTGCTGAATAAAAGTATTCACTTCTTTAAAAAATATATATATATTTTGAACAGTATTGTAGTTTCTATTTTGATAACGTAATTGGTAAATGGTAAAATACTGAAACTAAGATTTATTTATATAGATCAATGAAGATTTGCTATACGACCAGTTATTTGGAGCTTTCCTCTAAAGTACTAAAAAAAGCTGTTCCTTAAGATTTGTTTTGTTTTGTTATTTCTTAAGAACAGGTGAAAAATCAGCCAAAAATAATCAATCTCAAAATGACTATCTTTTTTTAAATTCTGTCAGTAATCACTCGCCCTCATGTAGATCCAAACCCGTAAGACTTGGTTCATTTCCAGAACACAAACAGAAGCTCAAGTGAAACTGAGCACAAGCCTCATTGGTTCTTGCAGAAGCAGAAACAGTTCCATCGAAAATATCTGTATTTATCATCAGTGTTTAAATGTGAATAAAAGCTTAAATTCAATCGGTTCATCATATAAAGGGATCAAGTCTCTTCAGAAAATGTGGACTAAACTGCTAAATTCATATGGATTAGTTTTATTATCTCTTTATGAACTTTTTGAAGTGTCAGTCTTATGCGTTTGGAACGGTATGAGGGTGAGTAATTTTCATTTTTGGGTGAACTCTCCCCTCAAGAGCTAATTTGGTTTGTAAGGATATACAGAAACTAACAGTGGGGTTTCCAGGCTACAAATGTGTAGTGTAGACTAAACACCAGAGACACGTTTGACCTCTGCTGGTTTCCTGTTTCCAACTACTGTTTTTCTAAGAGAGCCTGCGACTATGGAAGCGTATGGGTAGCAATATTCAATTTGAAATGTAATATACAAAATGACAGTATGTAAAATGGCAATGCATTTCTGTATTTAAAATCAATTATATAATTTACATTTGCCATTTCATACACTAGTTTTAATATGTAAATTGAATACATATTTTAACTAGGGCTGTCAAATGATTAATCATGATTAATCACATCCAAAATAAAAGTTTGTGTTTACATAATAAATGTGTGTGTGTACTGTGTAAAATTATTTTGTATATATAAGTACACACACGTGCATTTATATATTTAAGAAAAATGTGTTATTTATATATAAAATATTTATAAATTATATATAAATCTAAATATAGTATATACATGCAAATATTTCTTAAATATATACAAGCATGTGTATGTATTTATATATATATATATATAAAATAATTATACACAGTACAAACACATTTATTATGTAAACACAAACTTTTATTTTGGATGCGATTAATCGCGATTAATCATTTGACAGCCCTAATTCTAACGCTTTATAGGTTGCAAAATAAAAATAAAAATGTATTACAAAAAATAGATGTTTAACATGTTCAAGCTAAAACTGTAGCAAAATGATCATTTAAATGGCATTTACACTCACGACTGCATTTTCACTAAATATCCCGCAATGAATGTAGCAAAAATCAATGTGCAAATTGAAAATGCATTCCGTGTCGATCACGTCAATGTCAATCATTGTTTATATGCTCCAAATAAAGTCTTGTTCGTTTATGCTGGTTTGCGCCATATTAAAACTAGTGTATGAAATGGACAATGTAAATTATATATTTGAATGATCATTTTGGACCAAACGTTGCACAAATGTAATGGAAAATGTAAATTTAAATACTGAAATGCATGGCCATTTTGCATATTGGATTCTCATTTTGCATATTACATTTCAAATTGAATATTGCTACCCATATGCTTCCATATGTGTATCAGCTCGATGAGAAAGCAGCAGTAGTGTAGTGTATGATGATCTACCGTCCTCGGTGCACGGCTCTCCCCGCAGCTCGCGCACCAGCTCTCGGTGCTCCGTCTCCTCCAGAGCCTGGAGGAATTTGGAAAACCAGCCAGCTTCATTTTTCACCAGCCTTTTGAGGAGCACTCGAGCACCGTATATGTTCCCATGATTCTCAGTGGCTTTCATAATCTGCAGGAGTAATAATGAGCAAATAGTTAATGCATTTAATATAAGTGAGAGACAAGACACTGAGACGCACACACACACACACACACACACACACACAGAGGCAGGTCATTAAACTCAATATGGGACATTCATTAGTGATGAATGATGATGTTCTGAACTTTATCTCTGTAATATGCTCCAGTTTTGAGTCACTTTAGATTAGGGTCCAATTCTCACTATTAACATCAACTTTCCCCTCCATAAACTCCTTATTAATAGTTAATAAGGTAGTTGTTAAGATTAGGTATTGGATTAGCATTAAGGGATGTGGAAAATGATCATGCAGAATAAAGCATTAATCCAATCTTTATAAGTAGCCTACTAATAAACAACCAATATGCTGATATGCATGCTAATAAGCTAGTGAGAATTGGACCCTAAACTAAAGTGATACCGATAATAATAATAATTGTTATTATTAGTAGTGGTGAAAGAATATTACACAAATAAATATGTTGAAATGTAAAATATATATATAAAATGCGAGTATATGTAATATAAAATAATATTAATCATTTGATATTGCATTTAATATACTACTACTAAGGATTTCTTAAAAATATTGTGAGTTTAACCACATCAGTAAATCTACAAATTAAAGCAAATCTGTTTCTGTTTGGTTTATAGCGCCCTCTACTGATGTTTTTTTTACATTATCTATCTATCTATTCTATTCTATTATCTATCTATCTATCTATCGATCTGACTGTCTAGATCATATTTATTTGTTTATCTATTTATTTATTTAAATTTGACTTCTTCATTTAATTTGAACTTTTCATCAAATGTCAAACCCCATGTAGTCCCTCCTCACGAAGCCCCAGTGGTCCACAAGCCTCAGTCACTCTTTTGTTTTCACAAGTTTTGGTCACTCACGTTCTCCTGGTCCTCGCGCGTCAGGAGTTCGAGCGAGCAGCAGTGCGCGCACACGTCTCCGGTCTTCATGTTGACCAGGCTCAGGTGCATGAGATCGATCAGGCGCACACAGCTGTCGTTCTCGGCCTCCTCCGTCGGGTCCGGTGGGCTGTTCACCACGTAATTCACCGCGTGTGTGCATCCAGCGGTCTCCAGTGCGGTGATCAGCTCTCTCGACCATCCCTGGTCGTGTTTTGTGTTAATAATTTCGTCGATCAGAAGTGCGGCGGCGCTTATGTCCCCGTCCGCGCGTGACTTGGCTCTTATTTTGTCCCTTCGATCCTGTCCGAGGAAATGCAACTGATCCAGAAGCGGCTCGACCTGGATGATCCGCTTCAGTCTGTCTCTGAAACAGTCCAGAATATGACGCGTCTCGGCGTCCTGATCAATGCTCATATTTGATTAGACTAGACGGGAAATGTTCTGTCAGACGGGAAAAGTTCTGCCGGAGTTCACCGATCACTACAAGCCGATGAATCCGGTTTAACTTCCCAGGACTTTCCCGTGACTTTCGGTTTCGTTTCTTGTCCTGGTTTACAAACGTAATTGGTCAGATATGTGTCGGACTCGGCGCGTGTTGCTAAAATATCAACGTTATTTAAAGCCACGAGATATAAATAATTATGTTCTCTCTTTATTCATTTTCATGAATATATATATTTTTTTATTGTTATAATAAAATCTGCTTAGCAGGCATTGAAAAATTGTGTAGGCCTATACAATTTTTCTGCTAACTTGAATAACCACTAGACTAGATCAAAATAATAAACATGTCGACAGAATCCCTTATGCCAAACCGGTAACATTAATATAATACAATATAAATAGGCATAATATAATTTTGAATATTGATTGTTATAGTAGAAAAAAGTGTGTTAATGAAAAATCTTGAAAGTATAGAGGGGTTAATTGTAATGAGGCTAAGCAGGGATTATTATTTATGAATTATACATTAAAAAAGTATTTTTTTAATGTAGCCTATCTGTTGTATTTATTTACTATTGATTTATTATTATTTGATGTTTAAATAATATTATTTTTAATTATTTAGTAGGAGTTGGGTATATATATATTCATGTTAATTTTAATTAATTACATTATTATTAATTTAATTGTTAAATATGATTTTTTTTAAAAACTTTTTTGATATGTAAAAGTATCTAATTATGTTATTGGTTATTGTTTCTAATTATGCATTTTTTTATGTGTTGATTATCACAAAAGATAAAAATGAAAATTTAAAGGAAAACAAAGAAGAAAAAAAGGAACAATTACTCAGAAAAATATTACAACTTTTAAAGAATGTGTATTTGTATAATTGTTAAATGATTTTTAATGGAAAGACATAGCCTTATAAAGTATAAAAATAAATAAATAAATTCAATGTTCAGTTAAAATCAAACGATGAACAATGACCTTATTGATGAGGACATTTCACAGCTCATTTGTGTTATTGTTTACTAATTTGCTAATTAAAAAGGCTGATACAGGTGAAAATCGAAAAATTCGAATATTGTGCAAAAGTTCATGTATTTCAGTAATTCAAATTAAAAGGTGAAACTAATATATTTAGTATATATAACTATATACATATGCATGATTATACTTTTCAGAGGGCCGACATTTCTGTATTTAAAATCCTTTTTTATTGATTTCATGTAATATTCAAATTTTTTGATTTGGGGTTTTCATAAGCTGTAAGCCATAAGCATCAAAATTATAACTTTTGCACGATATTCAAATTTTTCGCGTTTCACATGAATGTTGCTGGGCAACTAATTGTAATAAAATAAGTTGAAGTTGAATTACTAAAATTACAAAAACAAAACAAAAAACTAATAAAAATGGCGAAAGCACATAACAAAATTACTTATACTAAAATATATAAAAATAAGTATATACTCATTACAGGTTACTTATTAAATAAATGCATGGAAATTAAATATTTATTTTAGTATGTACAAGAGTAATGCTCTATTACAATCATAGTTATCACTGTTATCATGTTATACTTCAGTGCTTTTCTCTTAAAAATTACATTTCGACTCAACAAAACTGATCTGCGTTCCTTTTATTTATATGCATTTTGTACAGTACAGTTAGTCAAAAGTAATTGCCTAAAGCAATTTCAATAAATATAATAAATCTTATAATAACAGACACATTCAAAACACCTGTAGAGTATTGTGGTGTACAAACTATACAGTGCAAACTATAAAAAACAACTCAGTGCAAGTGAAAAGCTGGGATAAAAAGTGAAAGTGTTACGTGCAAACGTTTGCAGGGTTATTAACCGTATTAATATATTCCCAAATAATAATAAAAAAAAGCCACCTCAGCCTCTGGCGGCTTTTAAATATATGATTATTATGCTTGTGACACATAAAAACTAAATTAAATGAATAAATGAAAAAATAAAGACAGGCACATACATACACTCACACACAAAGAATCTATCAGCGCTCAAAACACATTCACACTCATGCAGAGGTTGGTAACATTAATTATAAGGGCATGGAGTCTTTATTTAAAAATATTTGAAATAAAGTGCAGATAATAAGCATTTATCTGCAGATTTGATATTTGCCTGGGTGTGATGATTCCTAATTTTACATGCTGATGTGCAATTTACTAGATGTTTGCTAACTTTGCTTTTAATCCAAAGTACAGTGTTTTACAGTCACATATAAAAATAAACATACATAAAATAGGTCAAATCAAAGCTGTAACGTTACAATCAAGCTGCAAAGTCTTGATAGAAATTTAAACCGTAATTTAAGAAAGCGTTTATTGCACATGAAAAAAACCTCCAGTGTATTACTGGGTATGTATAAATACATATTTTAAGTTATAAACTAACATTACAGAAAAAGAAACGGATGCAAAAAATCCCCTCTCAGATACGAATATTACAATCTTTGCGAGATAAATGAACCCTTTAGAGGGGGGTCTGACAAGAAACATGAGTGTAAAGATCCAGGCCGCGTCCCAAATCACACACTCTCTTATTTTCAATAAATACTCACTTCACAACGGCTACAAATGTGTGTTCTGTGTAGTATGAATGTAATCCACTACATTCATCATGATGTCATTATCATGTGACCTACAGCGTCAGTTCCATTCACAAATCCTCTCCCGTGGCCTCATGGGATAGTAAAGTCTCCATCACATGCACACTTCAGAACTTTACCTGAAATAGAAGGTCATCCAGGTACTTTTCGCTACAGTACTGTGCTTTTTTTTTTGTAACATGCTGTTTTTTGCCTACTATATAGTAGGGAAGTATGCGATTTTGGACGCAGCCCAAGTGTTTTATCTTTGTTGTTAGTAGAATTTGTGACGGAAAGCTTTTCTAGACTACATTTTTGGAAAACAAAGTGATTTTGTTGTAAGATTTAAATTTTCTAGTGACTTGATGAAGCCAACATTATTGGAGCTTTGAAAGAGTTAGTTCACCCAAAAATAAAACAAATTCCCAATAATTTACTCACCCTCAAGCCATAGGTGTGTGTGACTTCTTTCAGCTGAACGCAATCAGTTATATTTTGTGGCACCTATTTGTTTACTGAATTTCTTGTATTATGATTCCAATTGTATAATGAGTAAATGTGGTGTGCTTTTTGTGACAGTTATGTTAGAGCTAAGGTGTGTCTTAGGTTTATGGTAATGGTGTGAGACGCAGTTCAATTTTATTTTATTTTTTTATTTTTTTGCGCAGAGGATAGAGCAAAACAACGCTCACAAATCATACGAAATTTGGGAGGAGCTTGAGTTTGTTGCCCAGATCTGTTTGTTTGAACTGCGAGAGGCGTCGACTCTCAGCTTACGTTACTCCTCCTACAACCTACGCTATCCGTCGGGTCAGAGGTCACCCTTCCGCCGGGTCAGAGGTCACCCTTCCGCCGGGTCAGAGGTCACCCTTCCGCCGGGTCAAGGGTCACCCTTCCGTCGGGTCAGAGGTCACCCTACAGTCGGGTCAGAGGTCACCCTTCCATCGGGGGTCAGAGGTCACCCTTCCGCCGGGTCAGAGGTCACCCTTCCGCCGGGTCAAGGGTCACCCTTCCGTCTGGTCAGAGGTCACCCTTCCGTCGGGTCAGAGGTCACCCTTCCGCCGGGTCAGAGGTCACCCTTCCGTCAGGTCAGAGGTCACCCTACCGTCGGGTCAGAGGTCACCCTTCCGCCGGGTCAGAGGTCACCCTTCCGCCGGGTCAAGGGTCACCCTTCCGTCAGGTCAGAGGTCACCCTACCGTCGGGTCAGAGGTCACCCTTCCACCGGGGGTCAGAGGTCACCCTTCCGTCGGGTCAGAGGTCACCCTTCCGTCGGGTCAGAGGTCACCCTTCCGTCGGGTCAGAGGTCACCCTTCCGCCGGGTCAGAGGTCACCCTTCCGCCGGGTCAGAGGTCACCCTTCCGCCGGGTCAGAGGTCACCCTTCCGTCGGGTCAGAGGTCACCCTTCCGCCGGGTCAGAGGTCACCCTTCCGCCGGGTCAGAGGTCACCCTTCCGCCGGGTCAGAGGTCACCCTTCCGCCGGGTCAGAGGTCACCCTTCCGTCAGGTCAGAGGTCACCCTACCGTCGGGTCAGAGGTCACCCTTCCGCCGGGTCAGAGGTCACCCTTCCGCCGGGTCAAGGGTCACCCTTCCGTCAGGTCAGAGGTCACCCTACCGTCGGGTCAGAGGTCACCCTTCCACCGGGGGTCAGAGGTCACCCTTCCGTCGGGTCAGAGGTCACCCTTCCGTCGGGTCAGAGGTCACCCTTCCGTCGGGTCAGAGGTCACCCTTCCGCCGGGTCAGAGGTCACCCTTCCGCCGGGTCAGAGGTCACCCTTCCGCCGGGTCAGAGGTCACCCTTCCGTCGGGTCAGAGGTCACCCTTCCGCCGGGTCAGAGGTCACCCTTCCGCCGGGTCAGAGGTCACCCTTCCGCCGGGTCAGAGGTCACCCTTCCGCCGAAACTAGACTCGCGTACGGCCGTTACCGGAAGCCAGTTATTATAGTTTATAAAGTTATAAATATGGATATTTCACTTCCCTTCAGAAGGTGTTTATTATTTTAAAAAGCAGTATATAAATAAAGGTGACTTGACTTTTTTAGGGTTCCAGTCACTCCCATTATGAATCTTGGAAGAGCCAGGATATTTTTTAATACTCTGATTGTGTTCTGCTGGTAATATACACTTAGGATGGGTTGAGGGGGAGTAAATCACAAGAATTTTTATTTGGGGGTGAACTAATTATTTAACGTTTGACCAGAAGTTGATAAAAGTACATATTCTATTATGCATATATAATCATAGCTACATATTAAACTAACATGTGATTTGCAAACAGTGGCATACTGCAAAACCGTTTGAGCAGTGACATCATACTTAACATTTGTTGTTTTTATGCTGCACTACGAACTTTGCGCATATGTTATGATGATGATATAGTGCTGTTAGCAGCAAACTTTGCTGTTTTACAATCAGTTGAGTATCTTACTCTGTCAGTTTTGCACAAGAATCCGTATTTAACTTGTTAGTGTCTATAGCTATGTTTCCATAAACTACTACGATGGGAACAGATTTACAGAATAAATCCCTCAAAGCGCAACAAAAACTTTGCCTCAACAGAGGATGGGATTGGATGACTGGACTAACCAGCGGACCAATCGCATCGCAGCATCTCAAATGTTGATCTGGTGATTCTGAAATGCCAAAGTCTGTCATCAGAACGATTTGGTATAATAGCCTTCCAGAAGCGTCTCATATGATTGCGTTCCCAAACACCAGCATCCGGATGCAAAATTACATGACAGCGTTTTTGCATTTCGTCTGTGCGCTCTGTCATTTAGGAAAAGAGCCCGATTGCAGCAAATTCCTTTTTTATTAGATATTTTAATTGTGCCAATTTCCCAGGAAGTGACGATTTTGTACTCTTGAACACATGGGATGGAAACTCCCCTATATTTGCAAATGTTTAATGCCATATTCCAATTTTGCGCATAAGTTAAATTTGCAACTTTTAATGGAAGCATAGCTTACGATCCATTACTTTCCACAATTATGATTTTCCTGCATTACAAATATATATGCATGGTTTTCCAGCACCTTTTAGATGTGACAGTGCAGAGAGAAAGTCCTGGATAAGCAAATCTAAGCAGAATTTTATTTCATCGTCACATAACTCCATGCATGAGGCCGTCTCGTACGCCAGTGCTTGCAAAGAGGCGGATCAGTGGAATTGTTTTATGCCGTGCAGAGTTTGGTTCAAGCTAGCCTGACCATGTGCAAATAAACCGAGTGGATTAAAGAGTGCATTCAGTGATCGGCTCTGGAACATGCCGACATAAACCTGCTTCCCAATATGTTGCAGTAAACATGCAACGGGTAAACCTTCAGCCATGCGTCTCTTTTCCTTTAATAGAGGGTATAATGTATGTACAAGCTACTTAAGATTCCATTTGCAGAAACATAAAAAAAACAATAAAAATTTGCAAACAACCAATATTTTGCTGCGGTGGGGTCCAAAACTCTGAGAGCACATTGAAAATCTTTTTAACTTTTAAATTTAAAATGTATACAGGTGAAACTCGAAAAATTTGAATATCGTGGAAAAGTTTGTGTTTCAGTAATTCAGATTAAAAGTTGAAACTAATATATTTAGTATATATAACTATATACATATGCATGATTATACTTTTCACAGGGCTGACATTTCTGTATTTAAAAACCTTTATTTTTATTGATTTCACGTAATATTCTAATTTTCTGTGATTTTGAATTTGGGGTTTTCATAAGCTGTACGCCATAATCATCAAAATGATAACTTTTACACAATATTAAATTTTTTTGAGTTTCACCTGCATATTTAATTTACATTATAATGCATTGAATTAAGTGAATAACAATTCACCTAATAATTTATATCTGTGCTGCCATTTAACTTTTCACTTTTAACATTAAATAAAACATTTCTTAGTGTTTATTAATCTGTTAATGTAAGTTGATAAAAATACATCCATTTATTGTTGGTTCGTGTTAGCTCAGATCCCTTAAATAATATTAACAGATGTAGCTTTTGATTTTAATAATGTGTAAATGTTGAAATTAACATTAACTAAGATTAATAAATGCTTTTTTCATGTTAGGTCAAGTTAACGTACATTACGTTAACGTGTTAATGTAGTTAACTAATGATAAGCAATAAAACCTTATTGTAAAGTGCTGCCAATTTAATTTATAAAGTAATTATAAGCCTATATTTTTAATCAAAAAATAATATTCATATTATTTTACATGTTTGGTCTGTTACAGCTTGACATGTTTCATTATTTAAAAAAAAATAATATCGTCAACTGAAATGTCAAATTAATATATATATATATATATATATATATATATATATATATATATATATATATATATATATATATATATAAAATATTTTGCATAACAGACTGTTTAATTCTAAAGAAAATAGTGCAAAATAAATAAATAATTTTCACTAGTGCACCACACTGTATGTAGTTCCACAGAGTTCTGCAAATGGAAGTGCAAAATTACATTATTATCATTTAGAATTTGATGATGATAAAACAGGGAAGAAATTCTGCCAGAAAATGAGTATGATATCTATGAACTGCCAGTCTTCCACCGGTGTAAACGTGTGCAGAACACAGAGGATGTGGGAAAGTGTCCTCTGTCTATGAGAGACTGACTTCCTGAAAATGGAAGTGCTGTCCACAAATCCGTTTGAAATATTCCTCGAGCGCATCGAAGAGCGTGACGCAGGAGCAGGAAGTGACATCACAGAGGAAGAGAATACAGGCGAGTGCCAGTGGAAAATCTTGCATTGGTATTAAAGTTTTGGCCAATGCCCTTTATCCTTCCAGTGGAAGAGCTGTGTGGTGTCCTGGAGGAGAGAGTCAGTGCTGGTCCTTCAGGAGCCCTGGATCAGAGTCCGGTCTGTGGAGATCCAGAGATGCGCTCGCTGGCTGGACTGGAAGAAGGGATTTTGAATGCTCTCGTGTCAGAGGAAGAGTCTGGCTGTTTATCAAACTGTGGCTGGCAGTGGAGTCCTGTGTGGAAAGACCTGACGGAGAGTCTTTGGGGTTCGGGTGGATGTTTGCCATGGCCAAAAATTCCTGGAAAAGGAGGAATTTATAGAAACTTTTATAGACGTTTTGGGTATGTATTAAAGTGTTCTGCATCATTCAGAATTACATTATTGAAACTAAAGGCTTAATCCACATGGTGTTTGAACTTTGTCTTCAAAAAAAAAATGTAGGCGTCACCATTAGAAGGAAAATCTGGAAATTGCACTAAGAATGAATTCATCCTTTGAAGTCTCATAAATGATGATGAATATTGTGCAAAAGTTCATGTATTTCAGTAATTCAAATTAAAAGGTGAAACTAATATATTTAATATAACTATATATGCATGATTATACTTTTCAGAGGACCGACATTTCTGTATTTAAAATCCTTTTTTTATTGATTTCATGTAATATTCAAATTTTCTGAGATTTTGACTTTGGGGTTTTCATAAGCTGTAAGCCATAATCATCAAAATGATAACTTTTGCACGATATTCACATTTTTCGAGTTTCACCTGTATATACACACACAGTGCTGCTCAAAAGTTTACACACCCCTTGCAGAATCAGAATAATTTTAACAGAGGGATCATACAAAATGCATGTTTTTTTATTTTATTTAGTACCGTCCTGAATAAGATATTTTGCATAAAAGCTGTTTACATATAGTCAACAAGACAAAAAAGCTGAATTTATAACAATGACCCTGTTCAAAAGTTTATTAAACGTTCACTGATGCTGCCGAAGGAAACATGATATATTAAGAGCCGGGGGGTGAAAACTTTTTGAAATTGACAATCAAGGTAAATTGTACTTAATTTGTCTTCTGGGAAACATGTACTGGACACTTCTGGAGCATTTTTTATAGTTGTGTTTGAGTGCCTCAATTCTCCTTAGTGTGAAAAGATGGATCTCAAAATAATAGTCACTGCTGGAAAGGGTTAAAATATGCAAAAGATGCTGGAAAACTGAAGAATATTGGGACCTGGAGGATTTTCCTGAAGAACATTGGGCAGTTTAACTGCTCAGGACTAACAAGGGACTCGAGAACAAAAACAAACACCGTCTTAAACGCAGTATTAAGAATCACGGGTACATCAACTTTTGAACTGGGTCATTTTGATAAATTCAGCTATTTTTTTCTCTTGTGGACTATATGTAAACAGCTTTTATGTAAAATATCTTATTCAGGACTACTAAATAAAAAAAATAACATGCATTTTGTATGATTCCTCTTATTTTGTTAGAGATCACCCAAGGCTGTTGTTAAATGTATGAGAAATAACTAATGTCTGCAGCAGGTGGCGCTCTACAGCTGCCCATGTGATCTCTGTCTGTGAACGACTGTCATGATGTAACATATGGATGTGCCAGTAAACACACTTTCCAGTGCTCTTAAGAGAATCAGAACATAAAATATATATATAATATATATAATAAAAAATATATATAATTATTTTGCCATTATTTACAGTGTCCAACTATATATATGGTAGATGGTAAAATATTTAGCTTATTATATTTTTTATCATATTTAAATTATTCAAATGCATATTTCAGATGCAGTGCAATATGTTTGTTCCTGCCAAAATAAATTATTTATATTGTATGTCAAGAAACGTATGTGAAGATGGAGCCATCTTCAAAATCCATGGTTTAGTAGGGTTCAGTGCTGTTAACTAAAACTGTAACTATTTAAATGGTTTATCAATTTACATAAAGCTTAAATAAAATAGAAAAATTTGAAATGCTACCTTGGCAAGTAATACAATTACTTAGAGAAATTAGAGATAAATAGGATTTTTTTTATTAATGAAATGGACAAAAGCACATTACAAAATCACTAAACCTTAAACTAGAATTAAAATGAAGACAATTTAAGAATAGCGTGTAGGGTTGTCATTGAGCTTGAGATATTGAGGTTGGGTGTGTGTACCTGTGCAGCGCCGGGTCTCTTGTACTCCGGATCCCCCGTGATGCTGCTGTAGGCCGGAGGTCCCAAACACGTCTGTCTCTGCAGCAGCGTCAGGACACTCTGGATATCTGACGTCATCTGAGACTCTAACCTGGTGAGACAGAAACCAGAGCGCTGTCACAACACTGACCTGGAGCCGACAGTTATCTGAGTTCTTCCAAACCCATATGACTTTTGTGTTTCCATGGAACAGAGTGTGTGTGTGTGTGTGTGAGAGAGTGAGGGTGAGTGTGTGTGAGAGTGAGTGTGTGTGAGAGAGTGAGTGTGTGTGAGAGAGTGAGTGAGTGTGTGTGAGAGTGAGTGTGTGTGAGAGAGTGAGTGTGTGTGAGAGAGTGAGTGTGTGTGAGAGAGAGAGTGAGTGTGTGTGAGAGAGAGAGTGAGTGTGTGTGAGAGAGAGAGTGAGTGTGTGTGAGAGAGTGAGTGAGTGTGTGAGAGTGAGTGTGTGTGAGTGTGTGTGAGTGTGTGTGAGTGTGTGTGAGAGAGTGAGTGTGTGTGAGAGAGTGAGTGTGTGTGTGTGTGTGAGAGAGTGAGTGACTGTGTGAGTGTGCGTGTGAGAGAGTGTGTGTGTGAGAGAGTGAGAGTGAGTGTGCGTGTGAGAGAGTGTGTGTGTGAGAGTGAGTGTGCGTGTGAGAGAGTGTGTGAGAGAGTGTGTGTGAGAGAGTGTGAGAGTGAGTGAGTGTGTGTGAGAGAGTGAGTGAGTGTGTGTGAGAGAGTGAGTGTGTGTGAGAGAGTGAGTGTGTGTGAGAGAGTGAGTGAGTGTGTGTGAGAGAGTGAGTGTGTGTGAGAGAGTGAGTGTGTGTGAGAGTGAGTGAGTGTGTGTGAGAGAGTGAGTGTGTGTGAGAGAGTGAGTGTGTGTGAGAGAGTGAGTGTGTGAGAGAGTGAGTGTGTGTGAGAGAGTGAGTGTGCGTGTGAGAGTGTGTGTGATAGAGTGAGTGTGCGTGTGAGAGTGAGAGTGAGAGTGAGTGTGTGTGAGAGAGTGAGTGTGTGTGTGAGAGACTTGAGTGTGTGTGTGTGTGAGAGAGTGAGTGTGTGTGTGTGAGAGAGTGAGTTAGTGTGAGAGACTGAGTGTGTGTGTGTGAGAGAGTGAGAGTGTGTGTGTGTGTGTGAGAGAGTGAGTTAGTGTGTGAGACTGAGTGTGTGTGTGTAAAAAATATATATTTGTGTGTGTATATATACTATATATATATATATATATAATAAAATGTGTGTGTGTGTATATATATATAGAAAATATTGAGAAGGGTTACATTTTATTTATATAGTGCTTTTTTAAATGTTTTAAGCAGCTGCATAGAACATAATTGCAGTAAAGTGTCTTTAATCCTGTAAGGTCTTCATAGGCAGGGCAATTAAAGGAAAAGTATGTCTTAACACATGACTAAATGTCTATAGTTCATTGGCGTTGACTGTTGTTGTACAGCAGGGGGAGTTCTTGCACTGATCCCACATCTGAATGCTTATTTCCAGTTTATCACTTTACCTGCTACACTTTGATGAGAACGTTATTCATGACCTTGTTTGTAGGGCCTGGAAGAGAGAGATGACCCTAATGCAACACAATTTCTGCTCCTTCACACATAAATACTCGATAACCATGATCTGGCCATTCATGAACATTTCAGAAGCAGTAGCGTTCATTATTAACATTCCTGGAAGAATGTTCATTTTTCATGCAGTTAATGGCCATGTGCGGAGGTAACCGTGAGGACAGGGGTATCATTAATAATATGTGATATGAGTGTTCAATGAGCCGGTGCAGGTTTAATCCGTGTGTAAGGCACACCTAGTCATTAAAACAGAGAGCCATTAGCTGGAGCTCTCAGAAAACAAAGGAATAAGATGATCCCTGCTTTCTTGGAGTCGCACACTCCTGCGCAGACCAAAAACACTTTGTGTTTCTCAGACTCAAAAATGTGCAGAAACGGTGTGCAAATGTGCAAGATACGGGCCGCATCCTATTTCGAGTCCAGCTGCGCCACAGATCCAAAAATGATGACAGATTTGAAACCACAGTGGACGTGGATTATTATTTTTCTTGTGATCTTGGCAAAAGTTTTTTTTTTTTTACTTTGAAAAAACAAGTTATCTATATATTATATCTATAGTATGTTATGTACAGTTATACACTCACCTAAAGGATTATTAGGAATACCATACTAATACTGTGTTTGACCCCCTTTTGTCTTCAGAACTGCCTTAATTCTACGTGGCATTGATTCAACAAGGTGCTGAAAGCATTCATTAGAAATGTTGGCCCATATTGATAGGATAGCATCTTGCAGTTGATGGAGATTTGTGGGATGCACATCCAGGGCACGAAGCTCCCGTTCCACCACATCCCAAAGATGCTCTATTGGGTTGAGATCTGGTGACTGTGGGGGCCATTTTAGTACAGTGAACTCATTGTCATGTTCAAGAAACCAATTTGAAATGATTTGAGCTTTGTGACATGGTGCATTATCCTGCTGGAAGTAGCCATCAGAGGATGGGTACATGGTGGCCATAAAGGGATGGACATGCTCAGGTAGGCCGTGGCATTTAAACGATGCCCAATTGGCCCTAAGGGGCCTAAAGTGTGCCAAGAAAACATCCCCCACACCATTACACCACCACCAGCAGCCTGCACAGTGGTAACAAGGCATGATGGATCCATGTTCTCATTCTGTTTACGCCAAATTCTGACTCTACCATCTGAATATCTCAACAGAAATCGAGACTCATCAGACCAGGCAACATTTTTCCAGTCTTCAACTGTCCAATTTTGGTGAGCTCTTGCAAATTGTAGCCTCTTTTTCCTATTTGTAGTGGAGATGAGTGGTACCCGGTGGGGACTTCTGCTGTTGTAGCCCATCCGCCTCAAGGTTGTGCGTGTTGTGGCTTCACAAATGCTTTGCTGCATACCTCGATTGTAACGAGTGGTTATTTCAGTCAAAGTTGCTCTTCTATCAGCTTGAATCAGTCGACCCATTCTCCTCTGACCTCTAGCATCAACAAGGCATTTTCGCCCACAGGACAGCCTCATACTGGATGTTCACACCATTCTTTGTAAACCCAAGAAATGGTTGTGCGTGAAAATCCCAGCAACTGAGCAGATTGTGAAATACTCAGACCGGCCCGTCTGGCACCAACAACCATGCCACGCTCAAAATCGCTTAAATCACCTTTCTTTCCCATTCTGACATTCAGTTTGGAGTTCAGGAGATTGTCTTGACCAGGACCACACTCCTGAATGCATTAAAGCAACTGCCATGTGATTGGTTGATTAGATAATTGCATTAATGAGAAATTGAACAGGTGTTCCTAATAATCCTTTAGGTGAGTGTATAGTTGTAGCTATTCGAGATGATCTACACAATGGGTTTTAAATGCATCGTATAAGCATATGTATTTGTATGTGAGCATATGGTCTGCCTAGATTTTCCCTGAAATCTTTCCAATCAATCTCTTGTAAAAACTGTCAAGAACAAGTCAAGGTAATTTCACTACATCAAAGAAAAATTAAAATAAAAACTTGCATTAAGAAAATGAATCTTATTTTTCATAATTTTCACATTGTCATATTTTCATGGTTAAGCAAAATTTCACCACCAAATTCTCATTACTGTACTGATGCTTTACATATATAGTAATACGATAAAATATGGCAGAAATTTAGAAAAAAGTAAAGCATCAGGACAGTAATGAGAATTTGGTGGTGAAATTGTAATGCATTTTACTAATAATAATAACGTTACATACCATAATTTACTTTTTTTTTTTTACATTTTTCCTCAATTTGTATATATATATATATATATATATTTGATAAATGGCAAAAATTTTGGAAAAAAGCACAAAAAAAGGAAAGCAAAAAAATATATTATTATTAGTAATAGTAAAATGCATTGTAATATGATATTAATATTTAGTATGTATATACATGCATGCATGCATGCATGCATGCATACATGTATATTATATTTATAATTTACATTTTATATATATATATATATATACACATTATTGTTATAATTTCTTTAATGCCATAAAGACCTCAGGAAAATGTGCCTGAATATAATGTCACAATTCATGAAATAGTAGTGGCCTGAAAAGAGCCTTCATTGTCTTTAATATAAATGTGATGTTAGATTTTGTGGTTAAATATGTCCTGTACATGTACTTGTCAGACCGCGTCAGATTCTGTGTTTAAGATGCGTGATATGAAGCTCAGCTGATGCAGGATTTTTGCTGCCTGGTGTGTCTTCCTCTCTAAGCCAGTATTACAGCTAAAAATACCACCTGCTGAGATTCTGCTCACCCTGCTGCTTCAGTGTCAGTGTGTGTGCGTGCGTGTGTGTGTGTGTGTTAACTGTTGTTATCTAAACTTGTTTTGTCAGCTGAGGCTAATTTTCATGTGCATGTGAATGATGACCACAAGCAATGTTTTGTTTAGTAATGTTTATTACAGTCGTGCATGTGGTTAGTGTAATTTGTTGTAGTGCACAGATCCCCTGGAAACATAGTGTAATGTACTGGAAGACTCACTCGCCTCTCAGAGATGCAAACAGTATTTTGGCAGTTCAGATGTTTCTTAAAGGTGCAGTAAGCGATTTCTGAGAATCATTGTTTAACATTGTTGATATTTGAAATCAACCCAAACAAACACACCCCTCTCTTCATTGCTCTGCCTCCAAAATGCACAAACACGCCAAGAGTGATGGTTTTTTTATAGCAGAAGTGAAGCAAAATAAAGCTTCACAAAAAATAAAGCGAGGATGATCATGTGGAGCAGAGACAAAGCAACCTTGGCATCCGTTTTCAGGCCACTCATGTCTCTAGTGCTGCAAAGCTTTACTAATATTAACACAGGTCTTAAAGCTCCTGCCTGATCATAACCCTTTTTTTTCCAGTGATATTCCTCTGACATTTTCTTTTTTGAAATGTCTCTCAGCCATTTCTAATGTCTTTCTTCAAATCTCCCTCTTGTTCTCTCTCTCTTGAGTGGACACGCCCCCAAAGGGTGATTGGCTCACTCTATCCCCTCCCCCGTTTGATTGGACATGCCCCATTACTGCTGATTGGCTCACTCTCTCTCATCCCCCATTTTGAGTGGACACGCCCCCTACTGCTGATAGGCTCACTCTCTCTCATCCTCCAACAGTAGTGAACATGCTCAGTCTGTTGTGATTGGTCTGCCGCTGAAGGGTGGAAAGCATGGTAATTCAAAAATACTACAGGTTTTCTACTAACACAAAACTTAATGCTAAATCCTGAAGTATCCCTTTAACTGATGCTCAACACATGAAATAACTTTACCTTGTTTTAGCTAATGTCCTTCAATCACCTGACCTCATACTGGTATGTAATACCCACTTTTTTTTTTACTATCCAATCAATTACCATCCAGTATGAAATCAACTGTTGCAACTAAAGCATTAATATTGATTGAGCAATCACAAGCTTGTGTTGCGATGTCACCAAACCCGGCTCACTCAGAGTGCTCAGTTTAATGAAGCATTATTTCACCTGCTCAGGTGTTCCTGCAGTCGGTCTAGTCTGTGCTCCACTTCTCCATACGTGATGTCACCGTCCAGATCTTCATCTTCAGCGCCGGCCTGTTCCTGTGCAGTCGTGTCCACGTGCGCTTTAACACTGTCAGATAACCACCCGTCAGTCTGGAGATCTGAAACAGGGACAAAATACACACATGCAAGTGTTGCTACATTATTGTTCATTTTAAAGCTTTAAAAAAACAACACAATGGGCTATTGTGGTTGCATTCATTATTTCGAGTTAGCCTTGATTTTCTGTTTTGTCCGTGATTCTCCAAACACACCTGTAAGTTGAAAATACCTGTGACACAATATCCAATGAAAAAACTGAGAAATTGCATCTCAGGTGTGTGTAAAGGCCTGCCGTCGGTGTGTTAGCGCGTGTATTGGTGTTATATTGCTGTGACTTTCCTATCGGTGAGGCTCAGGACTAACAGAAACACTAAAGCCAATGGTTATCTCTCACAGACACCTGCTCCACGCGAGACGCCCCTGCATGTCCGATCACAGACTGGAGGAACCAGATGAGCGGCGTAGGGAAAGGACATTCCTCCAGGACAGTCACCCTCATGGACGGAGACGGAGGAGACCTGACGCCATCGTCTCTGTGACAAACGTGTTCAACGACGGGTGAGGTTTCTCTTTAAAAGCAGCATGAGAAGTGCAGATTTCCTGCTGAAACCGGAAGTTGGGGAATATCGAATATTGGTATCAATATAATTTTTTTTTTTTTACTCACATTTAAATGTGTATAAATCTGCTAAAAGTTAATTTCGTCAACTTATAAAAGTACACTAGCATATAGATGTGCTCAAAATATCGAAAGGGTTTATACTTATAATAAGAGTGCACCAGTGTTATTTTATTACCATTGAGATACTATTATAGTTTTAAATTTTTACATTTTCTCTTAAAGTTTTCATAATTTTTGAATGTTTTTGTCATTTTTATTAGATTTATTTATTATAAAAACATGCCTATATAGTTTAGTTTATAGTTTAGTAGGCTAACAAATGTTTATTTTTTTATTATTTTTTATTTCAGTTGTTTATTTTATTTTAAGTAAGGAAACATTTAATGGTTTTGTTTTGTGTAAACTATAATAATCCTGGTCTGCACATTAAACTAAAAAATACATCAGAGAAACTTGCATGACCTCTAATGTGTCCGCTCACATCAGATGAAGTATTGTACATAATCATGAATTATGTGTATTACGTGAATAGAGTTGAAAGGAAAATGCCTACAGCAAGTGCTCTTTGCTTTTTCCGGAGCATGTAACACATGAAAGCTGACAATAAATTATATATTTACTGTATTAGGTTGAGGCAAAAATGAAAATTGTTATCATTTACTCAATCCTGTCACTTAAAAAAAAAAGAAGCACTGTAATGTGTACTATGTCATCTCTTGTGTTCAACGGAGGAAAAATAAAGTCATACAGGTTTGGAATGACATGTAATATGTCTTCTGGGAAACATGTAAATGTCTTATTTAGCTTCTGAAGGGCAGTAATAAATTATGAAAATATTCGAATGATAACATTTTGTGATAAAACTTTACAATAAGGTCCATTAGTTAACATTAGTTAACTACCTTAGATAACATGAGCTAAGAATGAACAATACTTCTACAGCATTTATTAATGTTAGTTAATATTAATTTCAACATTTACTAATACGTTATTAAAATCAAAGGTTGTATTTGTTAACATTAGTTAATGCACTGTGAACTAACATGAACAAACATTGAGCAACTGTATTTTTATTAACTAACATTAACAAAGATTAATAAATACTGTAACAAATGTATTGCTCATTGTTAGTTCATGTTAGTTAATACATTAATGAAACTTATTGTAAAGTGTTACCCATTTTGTCAATAATTACGTTTTTTACAACATTTAAAAAAGCATCATGTGAATTATGTGAAATGGCTTATTCATGGCAGTACTAATTAAAAACAAAATCACGTTTTTATGACCCCCATCTTTTTTAAATGATTAATATTTTTATGATTCTGCAAGGTGTATATAAACATGACCAGTGAAGTGGTTTGTAATATTTATATGCTGCTTTTATGGCCAAACATCATTGATGCCAATGGTGCCTACAGCGGAGGCAAGATTTTCAGTGAGTTATGACTCAATTCCAGTCTGTTCCTCAAACAAAGCTATCATGTACGCTTTATTTTGAATATTTTCATTAAGTCGCAAGTTATATGGACCACATAACAAAAGTTTTAGTGCTTTTCAGAGCCTGACTCATTCCTCATACACATGGGAAAGAGTGTCCTGAGGTTGGACCGGCATGAAGGTAAATGATTATATCGCTTTAATATTTCAATGCCAAGATAATCATGTTGAGTTTAAAAGGGGTGTGTGTGTGTGTGTGTGTGGAGGTCATATTCCAATGGCAATCCCCCTCTCTAGTGGTTGGTGAGCATTAGCTTGCTTGTCTGTAGCGCAGGAGGGAACATTGTGTACTCGTTGAGGAGAGTTAGGGAATAGATGCCCAGCGGATTTTCCTAAAGCCTGTAAAACGGGCCGCACTGTGCCTTAAGCTCCTGAAAGACCCTGTTTTACCGTGCCATCTCTCTCTCTCTCTCTCTCTCTATGCTGCTTTAGCTTGGATTTAGGAACTGACTGATTCGATCAATACTTTTTTTTTTCAGTGTCTGAGCTCTGCTTTCCTTTTATACCCTGTCTAGCAGTGTTTTAAGGACTAACAAATTCTGAAAAGTTTTGAGGATGAATGTACTTTGTTTTGTTTTGAAGTGATCCATCAAGCTAAAAGCCTGTCTCTTCTTCTCTGAAAGCAGAGGATATACAGAGCGTTTTAAACACTCGTGAAGGTCGACATCATAGAAAAAAATAGCACTGCAAAAACTACATTTGTTATTTGAATATGAATCACATCTTTGAAATATTCCAGTCAGGTTTTAGGATATACCACATGTACAGAGTCTGCTCTATTGAAAGTTTTAAATGACATTCTTTTAACTGTGGACTCAGGTGATCATGCTATTCTTGTGTTACTAGTGCAGCATTCAATACTATAGACCATTATATCCTTATCTCCCGCCTTGAACATTGTGGAGGGATGAAAGGAAATGCTCTAAAATGGTTCAATTCGTTTCTGTCGAACAGAAGCTTTTCAGTTTGTCTTGGTGAATTTCCCTCTTATGTTTGGTGTTCCTCAGGGATCTATTCTAGCTCCTATCCTTTCTTCTCTGTATATGCTCCCGTTAGGCTCCATTTTTAGGAAACATGGTGTTTCTTTCCACTGTTTTGCAGATGACACTCAAATATATTTGCCAATGAAACTGAATGATTCAAATGCACTACAACCTTTATTGGATTGCCTAACTGACCTTAAACGTTGGATGTCACTAAACTTTTTAAATTTAAAGGTGCAAAACGCAAGTCTCTGAGTTTTTGCAGAACTACGCCCCCTCTGGCGACAAGCGAAACTGCAACCAGAGTGGTGGCATTAGACAAAAGTTTTCTTTTCTTTACTTTACGTGGAGTTTGCGTTGGGGTTTGGAATGAACTACAAGCCGGTCTCTTTGAATCGATCTTCTACCTTTGACGCACGAGTTGTCTTCGCTGATGCGGAGAATGGCGGCTTATACACAAACCTGCGAGACATAGCCTGGTGAGCGTGAACGCACATGACGTCACGCCCAGTCTCAAATTCGAGCCCGAATCCCTCTTATATATTTTACTGTACAGGATTATAGAGGCAATCTCAGTGAGCAGAGAAGGGCTCATTCAGCCCATCAGGCAGTTCTTTAAGCATGTATAGGATAGAAAAACAGGTATTTTAACATGAAAAGTTGCGCAATGCACCTTTAAATGAATCCAAAACAGATTGTCGTGTTTAGTCCTTCTGATAGGTATGATGTTCAAAATCTTAATTTGGAGCAGTTGTCTTGCTTTTATAAACCGTGTGTAAAAAACGTATGTTAGGTGTTGGCTCCCTTAAATTTGACAAGCAGATAAACTCGGTTGTAAAATCCAGCTTCTTACGTTTAAGAGTTTTGGCAAAAGTTAAGCCTTGGCTCTCCCTTAAAGGTTTTAAAAAAGTTAATTCATGCATTTGTCTCTACCCGACTTGATTACTGCAACTCTCTCTATGTAGGAATCTACAACGATCTATTTCTCGACTGCAAATGGTGCAAAACTCTGCGGCTAGACTTTTGTTGGGTGTCCTTTTATTGGTTCTTAAATCCTTAAATGGACTGGCATCTACTCATTTGTCAAGCCTTTTGTTCATACACAAGCCATCGAGATCTTCAGATCATAGGCTGTCGAATGTTCCTAGGGCAAGACTATAAATGACAGGGGATCGGGACTCTCTGTTATTGCCCCAAACTGTGGAATAGCCTTGTGTATTAGAACTGCTCAAATACTCCGATTTGTAATCTAAGCTAAAAACTCTGTTTTCTTTGGCTTTTAATGTATTATAGAGATTAATAGAATCTGTTTTTGTTTGTTCTTTGTGTGAATGGTGTTTTAATTTGTAGTAGTGTAAAGCACTTTGGTCAACTCTAAGTGTTTTAAACTGTGCTATAGAAATAAACTTGATAATTCTATAGTGAAATAAACAGGGGTTTGGACTATGTCAGCATAAATCCTTATCATTTTGTGATGATTCTGCATTGAAAGGGGACAAACTAATAAAACATTTTATATAAAAATAATTATATTAAGTAAAATAATTCAAACTATATTAAAGCTAATAATAAACGAACAAACAAAACATAGTTGCTTCTCTTCTCTTCATCTAAGAATTTGTAAGAATTTATGAGGATATTGAAACCTGGTGTTTCCAAAATTTTGGTTTCTTTTCTAGTTAAGCTTTGCTCTATAATATCTCATTGGATAGATGATGCTCTTGCGTAGACTAAAACATGAATGTGAATTGCTCTTTCAAGACTTTGCAACAGGACCACAAATCATTCTCAAAAACTCATTAGAAAATTGTTCTGAATAAATTATTTTTAAAAATCCTCATTGAGTTCTTTAGATTTGTAATGTAACGTCATTCAATCAAATTTCTGGACTGGACATTTGTCAAACAGTTTTTGTGAATGAAAGATATCTGTGAGAGTTGAGGGAACATTATATCTTCTGTTTGACCAAGTCTCTGAGTTGTTGTCCAAGTCAGGATCCAGGATATCGACCAAAACCTTTACTAAGCGAAAAGTGCTGTTGGGAACAGACAGGCGAGCGATGACTGCCAAACAGACCATATAATGAACACAGTGTTCTCCTGGACGACTGGGAACAACTTCATCAATGTTTCTCACTGACTTTGACATTGGCCTCTAATTTCCAGCCATGTGCATCTGACCAAATCAGGCAAATCAGACTCAACTTCAGTCTAAATTTCACCATAAACAAAAACTAAATCAGCTCTCATAAAATTCGAATTTTCTCTTAAAAATGACCTATTATGCTTTTTTTGTTCATCTATTATGTTCATCTTTCTTTAGTGTGTAATGTTGCAGTTTGAGCATGAAAAAGCTCTGAAAGTCCCTCCAGCGTGAGTTATTCTCTATATCAGTGTCACTGTTTCTGAACTCCCTGAAACGCCTCCATTGTGGTCTTGAGTTTCTTCCGGGAACGAACACGTCACAATATTATTCATTTATATAATTCATACGCAGAATAAAGGGGCGGAGCTTGGTTGAGTTGGTTAGTAGTGTGTTGAAACTGGTGGTTATGGTAAGGGGCGGGACATTTCCCCAAACACACTCAAAGCGCTTGACCAATCACAACACACTGATCCAGCCGACCAATCAGAGCACAGTGTGCTTTTCAGAAGGAGGGGCTTCATAGAGACGGGAACTAAACAGAGCGTTACTGACAGACTGCCACAATAGAGAATAGGGAAAAATGTGTTTTTTGAACATTTAAGCATGAAAACCTATTCCAGTTGAGCCTAAAAACTAAATCAAGACTTTGAAAAGGGACTAACATGGCCTCAAAATAAAAGCATTTTGTAAGTTAATTCAGTTTACTTACTTTAAATACTTCAAAACACCTTCATGATTATTGTGATGTCTTTTTAAAAAGAATGCATGATTGTTCTGTATAGGATGAATTAGACTTAGTGACTTTACCCTGTGAATTTGTGTGTATATTCAGGTTAGTGACGCAACAGAAACGGACAACAGTGACACATGGTGTTAACCTCACCATCATATGTCTTTTTTTCGGCGTCCTCTGCGGGAGGACTGAAGCCCGGCGTGGAGGTGTAGCTCTGTACCGATGGATACTCTATTATTGCTGCTCCCAGAAGCCTCTGCTGCTCGTCTCTGGAGGTGTGACGGTCCTCAGAGCTTCTCTTAGAGCTGAGACGAGACTCTCGCCGCTCCGTCCGGCACTCGATGTCCGCTTCTTTAAAGCTTCCTCCTACGGGACGATCGGTCAGGGGTACAAAACGTGTTGAAGATCAGACCCGATGAAAAACAACACTGTCCGAACATTTTAATAAGCAGAAAGAGATCTGATTATAAAGCAGATGTATAGAGTACACTGAAAAAATTATACTTTAAACTAACTTTAAAAAAAAGAAGGTAATTCTAGCTAATTTAGCTTCTGTTTTTGGTTAAATAAAGCCCCCCCCCCCCTTGATTAAGTACAGTTTTTATAATAAATAATCTTTTTTAATGTTAAATATTAAATAAAATGTAAGGTGACCATAACCATAAATATAATTTGACAAAAAACAATGCATTTTATTTGGTAACACTTTACAATAAGGTCTCATTTGTTAACATTAGTTAATGCATTAACTAACATGAACTAACACTGACCAATGTATTAATCTTTGTTAATGTTAGTTAATAAAAATACAATTCTTTATTGTTTGTTCATGTATGTCAACAGATACCAATTTTAATTTTAAAAATGTATTAGTAAATATTAACATTAACATTTATGTTAACAAATGCTGTTAAAGTATTGTTCATCGTTCATGTTTACTAGTGTAATTAACAAATGAAACATTATTGTAACCATTTTCTTTCGCATAGAACCCTGTTATAAAGAAATAGTTTAAACATACCATATCAATAATGTAGTAGCACAGAATTTCTCCTAACCCTTGATCATAAACCATAAACACCTGTCTACAAGCATAAGGCTGATATCATAATCATTGTTAAACATTACAGTTCTTTTCACTGCTCATGTTTTATTATAGTACACAAGACGTAAGATTAGGGACTCATCTAGTGTTGTGCAAAAACAGTGTTGTTTCCAGTACTGTCTCAGTACATTAAGCAGCGTTAAGCTGTTTCCTTGTAATGGGAGTCAACGAGGTCAAAAACGCTTCACATTAAAAAATATTTACTTTCTCCTTGGACTACGGAGTAGATCACTTTTATGTCCATTAATTTGATTCTCCCTGGTCGTTGAAGATGTGCATTTAAACCATGTTAAGTGTTTTTCCACATTAAGTGTTTTAAAATGTCCCAACAGTGTTTTAAGAGCTCAGCAGAGTTCAGCATGATTACAGCTGTAAAACAACAGTTTATCCTGCAATAATAACACTATAATGATGCATGTTAAACAAGTCATACGACTTAACGTGCTGGAGGAGACTTTACAGAGTGATCAAGATCGTGACCAAAAATTGATTTCATTTCCATCAACTTTTGGTCAAGATCTTGTATTATCAATGCAAGAGTCCAGCACTCTGTAAAGTCTCCTCCAGCACATCCCAAAGACTTGCAGAGAATTTAAGATCTGGACTCAGATGTGCCGATTCATGTGTGAAAATGATTCTTCATTCTCCCGCCCAACCATTCTTTCACAATCTGAGCCTGATGAATCTTGACATTGTCATCCTGGAATATGGCCATGATGTGTGTTCCTACATGGTTGTTTAAGAAATGAAAAGCTACACACTCCATCAATTAGGGTTATATGAACTGTTGCCAAACATACAAAATGCTAGAAACATACAGTAATAATCACTGCAATAATGATCCAATCATAGACTCTTAAGCATTTGCCTATCCAAACAGCAATTTAAAAATAAATAAATAAATAAATTATATATATATATATATATATATATATATATAATTTTTTTTTTGGTTTTTTTTGGCCAGGTAGTGTATATCTCACAAATTTTACAACAATACGGTTTCGGGAAACAGTCATGACTAGCTTGTTGATTCCCTCAAAGATGCATCGTTGTACGAGAGAAAAACCCACCCCTGAACCTAATACAACCCAAACTGTGAAATTTGTAACCATTTTACCCTTACGTTCCTGCAACAGTGGCATGGTGTAATGTAATCAATGGATGATATTCACCTTGTGATGGTTTGCGTTTAAAGGAGATCTTCCTTCGACTCTTCGCATCCTCTCCGTCTGAATCACTGGCTTGTGAAAAAATGCTCTGAAGAGAAGAACCCAACAACAACACGCAATGATGATCTCTGGGGTGACCGAGAAATGCGTTCATTTCATATGTTTTGAATGTCATTTTTTGCTTTTGATGGGAAGTACCTTTGTATTCTCATCCCGCAGGTTAAAGGTCAGCTCCAGGTTGGTGAGGAAATAGTCTGCGAACTCTGGATACATGTCTAAGACCTCCAGAAGCTCTTCTCTCTGGATGGTGTGCAGGTCACAGTAGCTGAGCGCTCGCACGTCAGCGTTCGACTTCCCCGGCTTGGCGTACAGGTGGATCATCTCTCCAAATATATCATTCTTACCTGGAGAACGAGGGACACATTCAGCTTAGGTTTGTCTTAAGTCTAGAACACAGATGCATGATATGTTTAGACAAACGATGCCTTTTTTTTTTTGCACAGAAGCCGTATCACACCGTGCCACCTCAGAGATCTATATATATGCATGTGTGCATGGGATTTCAGCATAGACTGTAAAAAATATGGACAAAGCGTCTGTGACGTCACCCATAGACTTTCTGAAGAACGGTTTTGAGGCCGTTTATGGGGGGGTATGGGCGGCGCCACTTTGGAAAATCCAAAATCCAAATGTTCAGAAAGGATCCAGAGCTGGTCTGATGTGTTGTGTCAGATCATGGCCGAGACGTCAAATTTCAGGAATTCCACTCGGCGCAGCCCGTTATCAGCTGTCAATCAAAGTTAACCACGCCCTTATTTGTCATACATTTTATATCTAAATACGATCTAAACTAACGAGTTAGAAAAAAATTCACCCCCTTCACAGTTGTCAGGCACTCGGAACCTATCGAAAAATACAATAAAAGTACATGGGACCAACCTGTAAAAACATGAATTTATGCTGTGAAAACAGACATTTTAACATGGGGGTCTATGGACATTTGCTCCCTTTTGGGACCGGCCCCTAGAGGATTTTAGATGTATTGCAATTTTTCGCACTTCCAGGTAGGCTTCATTTTTCAGATTAGAACGTTGCCGCTTGGATCTCAGATGTTGATGTGTGTTTCTACAGTAAGTGTGTCTGGACAAGCCAGGTCAGTTTAGGTCCGAGTCCGTGCATGCGGATTACCAGCGCTCGCTCTGTCTGTGGAGATTATGAATCAGATGATGTCAGGTACTGTATATGCTGTTCTTTCCCCTCGACCTCATCGAATAACAACTGTTTGTTCTTTCGCCTTTCTTTAAAGATCTCAGAATACAGGCTTTGAATTGCTCTTCTGAATTTAGGTGGTTTAAAGTGCCACTTTTATGCTATTTTAAAGGCTCCTTATTTTGTTGAAGTCTACATGCGTGCAAGCAAGCTCAAAAAAACACGTTAATCGTCTCATAATATACATCGCAGCATCAGCTCTTTTCTCACAGTGTCTGAAATGTTTGATAAAAGAAAGTCTCTTTAAACCGCTCTTCTTTCTTTCTTCTATTTGCATTCTGAATTGTAATCAGTCTTGCCTTCCTCGCATATATTTAATCATTCATAGCCGTCTTTACAGTATTGATTCTGGTGTGCAGTTGAAAACAAGACGTGCGCTGAGCGATATGACAGCTGTGATGCAGCAGTTCATTATTGCAGAAACAAAGAATTTTATATAACAAAAGACACAATGAAAAACCTAAACTTACCCTGACTTTCTAAAGTTTGAGGTTGGTAGGAATTTAAAATGTTTTTGAAGTCTCTTATGCTCACCTAGGCTGCATTTATTTCATCAAAATATTACAGTAAAAACAGTATATATTAAAATGTAAATGATTCCTCTGATGCAAAGCTGAATTCTCAGCATCATTACTCCAGAAGAACCTTC
>JAULUF010000055.1:40912500-40952500 GCA_031834385.1 Semotilus atromaculatus | reverse complement strand
TGTTCTGGAAAATCACCTGGGTTGGATGGACTTTCAGCAGAGTTTTTTAAGTCTTTCTGGAATTTAATTGGGGAAGACCTATATGGTGTTTTTCTTGAATGTATTGAGCAGGGAACTCTTCCTTTGAGTTGTCGAAGGGCAATTTTAACACTAATCCCAAAAAAGGGTGATCTTGGGTGTCTAAAGAACTGGCGTCCAGTATCATTGATCTGTGCTGATTTTAAGATATTGTCAAAAGCATTGACTAATCGACTTAAAAAATGTATGGCATCAGTCATTCATAAGGATCAAACATTTTGTGTTCCTAAAAGGTCGATTTTTGACAATCTCTTTTTGTTGAGAGATACTATTACTGTTGCAAAAATGCATAATTTGGATATTGGTTTTCTTTCACTAGACCAAGAAAAGGCGTTTGACAGGGTGGACCATCAATATTTATTTAAGACCCTGGAAGCTTTTGGTTTTGGTCCTTATTTTGTTTCTCTCATTAAAATGTTATATAATGAAATTTATAGCATGTTAAGACTTAATGGTACCTTAACTAGGCCTTTTTCTGTAACCAGGGGAATAAGGCAGGGGTGCCCTCTTTCAGGTCTCCTGTATGCATTATCTATTGAGCCTCTCCTAGTTTCACTTAGGAGGCAACTACATGGTGTTAATATTCCCATTTTCCCCAGTGTAGATCCAATTAAACTTACAGCGTACGCAGATGACATAACAGTAGTTATAAAAGACTCGGAAGATGTTTCAAGATTGATCTCTTCTTTAGATAGATTTCGAAAAGCTTCATCTGCACGTATCAACTGGGGGAAATGTGCATCCTTGCTGCTGGGAGAATGGAGGGGTGGAGGACCTCCCCAGCTGCCTCAGCAATGTAGATGGGCCCGAGATGGCTTTAGAGTCCTTGGTCTTTATTTTGGGACTAATAGTTATACAGAAAAGAACTGGGAAGGGCTATTTGATCGGGTGATTCTTAGGATTCAGAAGTGGCGATGGATTCTACCACAACTCTCTTACAGAGGGAGATATTTGGTTATAAACAACTTGGCAGCTTCAATGTTATGGCATAAATGTACTGTGTTGGATCCTCCCAAAGAATTACTTATTGGTGTTCAAAAAGCATTTGTTAATTTTTTTTGGAATGGGTGCCATTGGCTTCCTCCAGGTGTCCTTTATCTCCCTGTGGCAGAGGGAGGGCAGGGATTAATACATCTAGAATCCAGGATTATGGCAATGAGATTGCATACACTGCAAAGACTCCTGTATTGTTCAGATCATGTGCCTTGGGTTGGTATTGGTCTGTATATACTCAAGAGTCTTGGAGGAATTGGTCTTGACAAGCAGTTGTTCTTAATGCAGAAATCCTTTGTGGAGAAGACGTTTTTTTTGCCTTTTAGTTTTTATGGATCAGTGATTAAATCATGGGATTGTTTTAAACTGTTAAGAAAAGAGGACGAGCATTATGGTATTGCAGAGCCTCTTTTTTTTAATCCTCTTTTTGAAGTTCCATCTAATATGTCCTCATCTTTAATCACCCAATTTTTGAATGCTGGCATTACGAAAGTTATGGATTTGATTGATTTAACAAAAGGCCAATGGCGAACTGAACATGAACTTGCTAATCAAGTTGGGCTAACTTCGGTTAGAATTGTGGAGGGATTAGTTAGGAATCTTAAGGCCTCTTTTCCTCCGATGCTGACTTCTTTTATAAATAATGTTCTTCTGAATGGTTTTATTCCTCAGACATTTCCTGAATTTAAGGTGTTTCTTAAAGATTGGGAATCAGTTGATGATACAAGCCTAACAAACTTACTGAAAGGTTACAGGGATTTGGTATTTAGTCGAATTGGGAAAAAAATGTTGTATCATATTTGTGTGAAGTCTGTACATCTTGGACAATTGAAACAAAGACTGGACACTAAATGGAGGACTTGGTTTTCTATTTCTGATGACGTATATCCATCCTGGAGATTACTGTACAAACCCCCTATCTCTAAGAGATGTGGGGACCTTCAGTGGAGGATATTGCATTGTATCATTGCCTCAAACTCTTTTATTTCAAAGCTGAATGAGACTGTTTTACCGATATGTCCTTTTTGTGATGCAATTGATACTGTTTTTCATATGTTTTGTGAGTGTCTTAGACTTTGTCCATTGTTTGAATTGTTGGGAGAAATCATTGTAAAATTGGGTTTCTCGTATACCAATAGTCTTTTTATATTGGGTTGCCGATATAGGAAGTCTTGGCAGCAACAGTGTACACTTGCCAATTTTTTAATAGGGCAAGCTAAACTCGCAATTCTTAAGACACATCAGTGTAAAAATGCTGGAGAGGATGTAAGCATGGTGTCCCTTTTTAAGTCTTTGGTGAAGTCAAGAGTGGTCATTGAATATACCTATTATCGGCACACTAATAATGTGTCTTATTTTGAATGGAGATGGGGTGTTGGAGAGGTTCTGGTGACTGTAAGTGAATTAGGGAATCTGATATTTAATTGGTGATAAGAATTGTAATTGGTTATTTGTTTTTTTTTAGTGTTTTTGTAATGTAAATTAAAGTGCATTTAAAAGTCAAAAAAGTCTCTCTATCTATCTCTATCTATCTCTCTCTCTCTCTCTCTCTCCCTCTCTATCTCTCTCTCTCTCTCTCTCTCTCTCTCTCACCATCTCTCTCTCTCTCTCTCTCTCTCTCCCTCTCCCTCTCTCTCTCTCGTTGCTTTGAAGATGCCAAACACATCCAGCAGGAGCCACTTAATAGAAATGTCAGAAGCCTCTTCTTATCAGACACGGTTCTAGACACAGAATGGAACACAATGCAAAAAACCTGAAAAGGAAAGACAGGCTTGTTTCCAGAATTTGCTCATCTGTTTGACATTTTCTGCGAGAACAATAACTGTGCCTTTTGATTTGTAGCCGGAGCGAACGGCGCTGGGCACCTGTGCTCTCTGCTGCTGTGTTTAAGCTTGTAGGGACAATGGCACATGTACCCAGTGGGAGATACAGCGTGTGCCGGCGCATTGGTAAACAACATGCCTCACCAGAAACAAACACACACAACTCACACACACACACACCTCAAACTATTGCATTATCGGCTTTTTCTAAAACATCGATCGCAAGAGCACTGTGAGAAATAATGAGACAGTGACATATATTCTTATGCAAGATTTTAAAAATAGTCTACCCTTGATTAAAATAGTCATTTATAAGTGAAAAAGTGATTCCTTAATTAAATATCTCGAGAAGGTTATTGAAGTTCCAAGAGGTCTAATCTAAAAATGTCCTTCTAAAGGCGACTGAGTAATAGTCATTATATTTTTTTATAAGCTAACATTTGAAAAGTTTGGGCGTCAGTGAGATTTTTATTTATTTTAAAATATTAATCTAAAATTATTAGTTACATTTAAATAAATTTTATTCAGCGATGATGCATTAAATTAAACAATAACGACAATAAAGCATTTATAATGTTCTAAAATATGTCTATTTCAAATAAATGCTGTTCTTTTTAACTTTATATTCATCAAAGAATCTTAAAAAAAATAATGTATCATGTTTTGCACAAAAATATTAAACTGTTTTCAACATTTATAATAATCAGAAATGTTTCTTGAGCAGCAAATCATCATATTAGAATGATTTCTGAAGGATCATGTGACACTGGAGAAATGATGCTGAAAATTCAGCTTTGATCACAGGAATAAATTACATTTCACAATAAATTCAAATAGAAAAGAGTTATTTTAAATTGTAATAATATTTCACAATATTACTTTTTTACTGTATTTTTGATCAAATAGATGCAGGACTGGTGAGCATCTTACGTGTGTGTGCATAACCGTCACCCTGTAGCCCACGACTGGTTCCCCACTGAAGCGGATCAGTCCCTGGATGGGAGACTCCTGGGAAAACTATAGGTTTCTGCTGGAAGGTTTTAGTGCTGGAAGCTGCAGAGGTGTTAGTGAGGCCAATAGGGGGCGCTCACCCTGTGGTCTGTGTGGGTCCTAACGCCCCAATATAGTGACGGGGACACTACACTGTAACAAGCACCATACTTCGGATGAGACGTTAAACCGAAGCCTCTTTGTGGTCATTAAAAATCCCATCCTGGCCAAATTTGCCCATTGGCCCCCTCCTAATCATCCCCATATATATATATATATATATATATATATATATATATATATATATATACACTGATTGGCTTCATCACTGTCTCCTCTCCACCAGTAAGCTGGTGTGTGGTGAGCATTCAGGTAAATGCAGCACATTGGTGGTGGTTGAGGAGATCCCCCCCCCCCCCCCAATGTATAGCGCTTTGAGTGCAGAGAAAATAATATATATATACACGTGCACACATATCATTTATGTATATATACATATAGTACTATACAGTACGTACGCGTACAGTGTACTTACCTAGAAAGTACTGGCTAATATAAGGTAAGTACATGGGTTAGGTTAGGGGTAGGTTCAGGGTTAGTACCTAGTTATTACCCATTTATTGTATTTACTATAATAAGTACATAGTATGTACATAGGTAACAGGACTGTAAAATGAAGCGTTACCAATATAATATGTGTGTGTAATTTGATAGTAATATTTTAAATTATTCATTTTATATATTTATATATATCATAAATTATGGATGTCACTTTCCATTAGCGCTTCCTTTAAAACAGGCTTGTGAGCTCTTACCCAGAATGGCCACCACTATGTCGTCCTTGAGGATCTCAATGGATCCGCGAGACAGAAAGTAGAGAGCGGTGAGAACGTCTCCACAGTGCACGAGTGTGTCTCCGGGAGGAGCATGCGTGGTTTTGAAGCGCATGGCGAGAGCGCGCAGACACCCTTGAGTCGCACCCTGGAATGCCTTACATCCCTGAAGGAGACTTTGGTTCAGATGGAGACAAATATCAGCCTGCAAACACTCAGGAAAACCCTTCAAGACCTGCAGAGAGACGTGAGAATGAGGTGAAAAAATCAGATCCATCACTGAAGATTAAAGGAAAAATCTTCAATTACACTGTTTGTTATTCTATGGTTTTAATAGGCTTACACAGAAACACGTACACAGCATCCTGACTAGGGTTGGAATTTCGAAAATGAAATCAATTAAAATATTGATTCCTCTTATCAATTCCTTTGTGTGCATTTTAATAGGACTTTAAATCATTCAAGTGCAAGAAGACCCACACACTGTTTTCTGTGTTGCACACAGAAAGCTGCCTCTCATACTCAATAGTGCACGAACTGAGTTCTCTTCGTGTCTTTTTGCACTTGAACGGACAAATACACAAAAAATATGTAAAAATATCCTCAAACACAGTCGATTATCTTAAGTGAATGTAAACAGTTGAGATAGAAAACGCATGTGTAACCGTATATTGGATCTGTGCAGCTCTTAAAGTGACAGCAGCCTAATATTCCTGCAGCCATCTCTATGATAACGTTAATCAAAGAACAAAAGACAGAGAAAATTAATTTGCTATTCTTGACTTAATAACTTTTGTAACTACAGGTGAAACTCGAAAAATTTGAATATAGTGCAAAAGTTATAATTTTGATGATTATGTCTTCTTACAGCTTATGAAAACCCCAAATTCAAAATCTCAGAAAATTTGAATATTACATGAAATCAATATAACAAAAGGATTTTAAATACAGAAATGTCGGCCCTCTGAAAAGTATAATCATGCATATGTATATAGTTATATATATTAAATATATTAGTTACACCTTTTAATTTGAATGACTGAAACACACAAACTTTTGCACGATTACACGATTCAAATTTTTCGATTTTCACCTGTATATTTGTAATGTATATTTTATTTATAAAGTGCAATGTTATTTTACATTTGATTAGTTTCTGTACCTAAAAAAATCTTAAAACACTGTTTATTTAAATGATGTCTTTGTTCAGTTTGTTTTTATTTGTGAAATTTCTAATTTGTTTATTTGTTCTTTTTTGAGTGTTTACTTGTCTTTAACAATGCTTGAAATTTATTTAATTTTTTTCTTCTTCTTGGAACTAAAGACTTGGAATTGATGAGAATTGAAATCGATAAGCAGATCGGAATCATTAAAATGCAAACGATACCCAACCCTGATCCTAACTGTTGTTTGGCACTAAAAATACAGTACTCTTATAACAATAATAATAATAATAATAATAACACTCACAAATGCTAAGTACAATTTAAAACAAGACGTATATTACTGTTCTAAAGTTTGGGAGCGCTAAGATTATTTCGTATTTTAGAAGGAAGTCTCTTAAGCTCAGCAAGGCTGCATTTATCTGATCAAAAGTAAAAAACGTAATATTGTGAAATATTGAATGTGATGCAGCCTTCAAGATGGGAGCGCTTCTATGATGCCTTAAAGTGACAGTTCAATAGGTTTTGGAACAGAGTCCTGGTGTTGAGAGTTTTTTTTTCCACTGCTAATGAAATTATTTTGCATTAGGATGTTTCTGCCAAAGTATTCATACAGCTAAAGTGGCGGGAAAGAGACTTTAACCTAGACAGATTAAGTGAAAAAATGATGCAAGTCCCAACTACTGTGTTCATATTAGCAGTGTAATTATAAATTAAAAGAGATTAATAATGAGGGTTCAATAATGGCCAACAAAAATGATTCAGTTCCTTAGCAACATGCAGACTTGCTTTAACAAGTGTGACTTTTAATCTCCAAGTCTCGTCTAAAATAGAATGGCTACCCTAGACGCCTATCTAATATATGCTAATTCATGCTAACATGTATATATGATTTTGATGCATATATGTTGATCTGCATATATTTTGATTTTGATCATATATTTGCATGATTTTGATCTGGTTTCTTAAAGACAGTATCACAATAAAACTTTTTTTTTTTTTGGATATGCATAAAAAAAAAGCTGTCTAAAATAAGTCTCATCATAAATCTCATCCAACCCAAAACTATTTTTTAAAAAGCATGCATTTCTTTCTAGGAGTTCTTGAAGGACCGCATGACTGAGATGATCATCAATATGTCCAGAACACAGTGAAGGTTGATGTGTGTGAGAGCAAAGACATGAACGAAGATGCGTTTATATAAATACCTCCTGCTCTTCCCAGGGTGGCGAGGTCGATCCATTTCACACGAGGCAGACATGGAGAGAGACAGGTGTTGCTTTCAGTACATAAACTCACACATTCATACTGTGATCACATGTTCAGAAAGCATTTCAGAGATCATTTATAGGAATTGTTCAGCCAAAAATGAAACATCTGCCATTATTTACTTATTTAGTCACATTGTATTCCAAACACACATAATTTCAAACACAAAATGAGAACTTTTTTAATTTTGCTCTTTTCCGTATTTTACAGGTCATTTTCAGTGAATAACAACGTTAATTTTGCTCTTTTTCCTGGTGGAAAATTATCATATTTCTTCAGAAGATTTGGAATACAGCGCACAAGTTGTTTGAACTACTTTAATTATTCTCATATGGTGCTTTTTCGTCTTTTTTAGAGCTCTTGGGTTCCACAGAAAAAAAGGTGAGTATATGATTAAAGTTTTTTTGGGGGGCTGAATTGTGCCAACAAACATGACTTAGCACAGGCATGACACACACTTTTTGACGTCACATATTTACTTGAAGCCTTGGATCGTTGGCTGAACATCAGATAAGCATAGTACACAAAATTGGAAACACTTCAGGATCCGATTGGTTGAATTCTTCTGGATTTCCAGGAGACGTGTGTCGCGTTCTATAAAGGTCTGACTGGAAATAAAGCATTCGTGATGCCAAACCCCCTCATGGAAGAGGAAAGCCGACATGTTTTCAACTGTGATAATGAGCGCTTATCAGGATCAACTAAACGCTTGTCTTCCACTAACGTTCTACTGTCAACAGTGTTACTTGTTAAACAAACCAACTTCAAAGAGTATCTGAAATAAAATAGCGGAGTGTCGATTTACACTAAGTGTTGGCAGAGGCTATTTACACTAACTCCGCCCACTGACGTCTGGTTGGGCCAGACAAAATTACAGAAGACGGTGATTCGTCAACAACAGCTGAAGTGTAGGGGTAAGGGGTTTGACGCAATTCAACCAGAGTTCGAATCCGCCTTTTGCCGAACTCGCTCTACTCCCTTTTCCCATCAAATATCAGATTTGAAAGGCATTTGTTTGAAAAGGTTTGAAAAGTGGAAATAAAGTGTCTAACGTCAGATAGGGGTAGGTGAAGGGAGGGCTTTATTGTGCCAATAAGGTGGCATCCATTTAATAATTTAATAAATTAAAAAATTTACACTGTTATTATTGCATACCGTTTAATGTACAACACTGAGGTGCAAATAGTATCTGCCACTATAAGTTTAAAAAGTTTTAAAGCTACCATTTACACATATTGCAAAGAAAATGCTGCTATTTTTACAGTGTAAATATAATTTCGCAAATAGCCGCTGCCATAAAATAAACCTACATACATCCGGTACTTGTGGTGCGCATGTAATGCAGACAGTTCAGAGAAAAAGCACTCGCTTTAGGTTTTATGATTGTTTTTAATTGACCTTTTGCAAAGCCTTGGTTTAAAGAAACTACTGATTAATCCTACACTCAAAAAAAAAAAAAATAGTTGAATAACTAGATCAGGATGTATCAAACGCACCGTGTTCAAGTCGATGCCGTTGGTGTAGGTCCACGAGTGTTGGAAGTACTCCTCCAGTCTCTGCCTGAGCGGGTTTGGGATCTGGTGGAAGCGGATGAACTCTTTCACACGGAGCATCTGCATGTGGTAGCGAGCCGTACCCGAATACAGCCGCTGGATGATGGCAGAAACGTTCCCAAAAATGCTGGCGTACATCAAAGCTGGAGAAGACAAGGCAGGGTCACATGGGTGAAAGTGCAAATGCAAGGTTACATTTTGAAAGGCCAATTTAGATCAAATTAGCAGTGTTTCTTGATATATTATTATCATTATTATGCTTGATGTGTTCTGATTCAATAGCTGTGTTTTTAACTGTGCTGTCCACTGAGGGAGGATGGGATAGATTTTTGACTTTGGACTGGTTTTTCAATGTCTTATCTTTAAAGACCTACTTGCACCATGTCTTCATCTCATATATGAAACATCTGCGATTCAGCAACTATTCAGGTCACGTAAAGTAGCGCTGTAGACAAGTTTGGGTGAGCGAGGGTGAAACGCCTCCAATGGCCTGTAGATGGCGATATCACTTCTTTTGTAGCAGAAATAAGCTGCTGCAGAAAAAGTTAGGTGCTATGCAAAATGCAATGAGTAAATGTCTTGGTGTAAAAATACATACTTGTTCAAAAATTTAGTCAAGTAGAGAGGAACACCTTTGATACAAAGTGACCACTAGTCTCATTGAGACGTGGGTCTGGGAAACACATGTTCATTTTCTCGTATTTGAGGCGTGGTTTACGAATGCCCAGAGACGTTTATTGGGTGCTACGAATGTCTATCAAATGCGCCTGTACGTAGATCATAGCCAATCGTTTAAATTACACCAGATGACGTATGTAGACTTTTTTTCTAAATAAACTTGCGTTCTAAACTACTATCTAAGGCTGCATCGAAAGGTAACTTCGCGTCTGCTGCCGTGTTGGATCCATAGATATAAACAAACTGCTTCGGTGTGTCGCATAGATGTCGTCATCGTCTTGCTGCTCCCTCCGTTCTGTGATTGGTTCCCTATTTGAGGCGCAAATCTGGTCCATGGAATCCAGGCTGTCTAGCAGCGAGAATAATATTGCGCTGCGCGCAAGGAAGCATAGGGAAACCCAGACTAACTTAAAGGGAAAATTCAACCAAAAATGGAAATTCTGTCATTTTTTACCCATCCTCAAGTTGTTTCAAACCTGTATGAATTTATTTCTTCTGCTGAACACAAAAGAAGATATTTAGAAATTTTGTCACATGTCAGTATTGACTTCCATAGAATAACCCCCCCCCCCCACTCCTTCGATCCCATCAACTGTTTGGATACCGACATTTTTCAAAATATCTTCTTTTGTGTTCAGCAGAAGAAAGAAATTCATACAGGTTTGAAACAACTTGAGGGTGGGTAAAAAAATGACAGAATTTCCATTTTTGGGTGAACTATCTCTTTAAGTAAAGATACTACCTAAATTTACACAAATGCTTCCCACCACTGTCTTTCTCTGAGAGCAGGATGAGTCATCAGTAGTTTTACTGTAAATGTATATGCGGTATTGTTGTCAACATTTAGCAGTACACTAGCTGGGATAAAAGCTAACAGACATGGATTAAAGATGATGTCATGGGGTCTTGAAAAGACAATAAACATATTGATTTGAAAAAGTATTAGGATTAATCTGCTAGATTGAAACAGAGATTAAATATGTCAGTATGAATCGTTAACAGATACCGAGTCATTTCAAATTCATTGCAACCATTTCAGGACATGCACTTCAATTGAATATTGAAGAATATTAATTCAATATTTTTTGTTTCTCTCACAATCAAACAGGGCTCAATTATATTCTTTAAAACATTTTTAAGCCTCTTATGCTAACCAAGGCTGCATTTATTTGATCAACAATACAGTAAATATTGTGAAATATTATTACAATTTTAATTGATTGTTTTCAATGTGAAAATATTTTAAAATGTAATTTATTCCTGTGATTCAAAGCTGAATTTCAGCATCATTTCTCCAGTCTTCAGTGTCACATGATCCTTCAGAAATCATTCTAAAATGCTGATTTGATGCTCAAGAAACATTTCTGATTATTGTTGAATAATCAATGTTAAATATTCAGCATTCTTTGATGAATAGAAAGTTCAAAAGAACAAGATTGATCTTTTGAAACAGTATAAATGGCTTTAATTTCACTTTTGAGCACTTCAATGTGTCTTTGCTGAATATAAGTAGGCCTACTGTTTCCTTTAAAAAAATGAAAACTTTGAAATTGTTGTTGTGTACATATTGCTTTCACTATTCAAAGGAATATTTCACCCAAACATTAAACTATTTAGTCACCATAATTTGTTTTCCATGGAAACTTTCTCCCTTTCTGTTTCTCCAGGAATAAAAAAAAAATTACAAAATGTTGTTTGGGATGTCATAAGGGTGAGTAAATGATGACAGAAATTTCAGTTTTGGAACGATTTATCCCTTTAAGCTTTTTTGTACATGCATGTGTTTCAGACTTACATCCAATGAGCATGACGCAGATGGAGAAGATCTTCTCCGAGTTGGTGTTCGGGGACACGTTTCCAAAGCCCACGCTGGTCAGAGAACTGAATGTGAAGTACAGTGCAGTGACGTATTTATCCTTTATGGTCGGCCCAGAGCTGGGGTCACTGAAGTTTATTTTCTTCCCAATGGACACCTCGAGATTGTCAAGCCAGCCGATCTTATGGTCCAGGTATGGTTTCTCCATATTTCCAATGGCGTACCAGATGCAGGCGAGCCAATGGGCAATAAGAGCAAATATACACATGAGGAGCATGAGAACTGCAGCGCCGTATTCAGAGTAACGGTCCAGCTTCCTGGCAACACGAACCAGTCGGAGGAGTCGCGCTGTCTTCAACAGGCCAATCAGAGTGGTCGTCTTGGGAAAGAGAAAAGGTGCTCATTAGTAAGATTGCGAACAGATTGTATTTTACCAAGAAAGATCGGAAAATACTCATTTGACTCATTAAGGCTAATCAGGTTCTCTAGGTTTCAAAACCAAATGATCTGCCTTCTGAAGGGGTCATATGATGCTTTTTAATGTTTTCCTTTTCCCTTAGTGTGTAATATATCTGTTTGTGCATTTAGATCTGCAAAGTAGGATTTATTCCATCTAACAGAGATTCCAGACCTGCATAAAACGCCTCAATCCAAGTCTATTCAAATACTACAAAATATTAGCATAATGCCCGTCCAAAGGCACACGCAAAGTAAGAAGAATTGTAGTGTTGTTGTCATGTCACGTTTGGATGCCAACGCAAACCCGATTTGTTTGGCCTTCTGAAAACGGATGAAATTGGGGATCAGAGATTAAGATTTATTTATGAATCTGTTCCTAAGCAGTACAACCCAAATGTCTGCTTGTGCACAGGGCATTTTACAGAGGACCGCTTCCTGAACCTGAGTGTACAACGCCGGCTATATACTAAGTAAGTAAGTAAGTAAGTAAAATGTATTTATACAGCGCCTTTCACAGACTAGGTCACAAAGTGCTTTACAATAGACAGAAATGGATAAGAAAAATAAAAACAGATAAAATTATCAATGAAGGACAGAGATTACCCAAAAGCTACAAAGACTACTGACCACTGTGAAACGCTTGAAAAGTTGGTTCTGTTCGGCTTGATCATCAGCATTTTCAGAATCTGACATGGGCTCGAACTGATGGTAAAACTGACGATATTTTTTGATATTCCTTTGGTAGCTGAAGCTGCCGTTACATTTCCGACACACTTTTTAAGGTGTTTGACCAATCACAACACGCTGGGTCTGCTGGCCAATCAGAGCACTCTGAGGTTTTTGTAAGAAGGAGCTTTGTAGGAGCTTTAACATTAGCTAAAGCATGTTAACCTACTCTATTACACCCACTATTCAAAATAATGAACCTTTAAAATAGTATCATATGACCCCAGAACAAATAATGTCCAAGAGGTTACGACCCGTTAAACGACCCAATACTCTAATAAGCATAAAAATGCATAGTACACAATAATATGCTCCCCCAGGACTGTTGTTGGTGAATTGAATGTTGGTGAATTGACTTTGTGGCGAGCAGGACGGGGTCGAGGGCCGTGAGAGAGCGGCGTGATTAATGAGCGACACCTGTGAAACGCACCGGTGTCTTATCTCTCAAGGAGGAGCGGAAGCATAAAAGGAGGAGCGATGACAGTGAAGATCGAGAGAGGCCAGGCCTGGATTTATGTTGTGTTTTGTTATATGTGACAGCAGTCGTCCGTGAGGGGCTTTTACTTTCGTTTTCTATTTGTTTCATTTATTGTATTGAAGTCTTTGAACGTTCGCCGGTTGTGATTAATCAAAATAAAAGTTTGTTTACACATATGTGTGTGTAGCGTGTATGATTATTTTGTATATAAAAATTTACACACATGCATGTATATATTTAAGAAAAATATTTTAACAATATATAAAATATTTATATTTATATATAATATAAATTATGTATAAATACAGTATATACATGCAAATATTTCTTAAATATATACTTGCATATGTGTGTATTTATATATACAAAATTATACACACTACACACACATATATTATGTGTAAACAAACTTTTATTTTGGATGCGATTAATTGTTGCCCAGCCCTATTTTTAACATAAGTATGTTATTTTATGCAACAGTAAAGGAAAATTTTAATAAATTTGTCCCAATTTCTGCACTTGCAAGAAATAAACCCTTGAGCTTTTATTTGGATGGAAACTGCAGTTGAGCTTTTATTTTGGCAGAAAGCTACAGTTTCTGTGAAACCAGGTTTACAAACGGGTCTCATTACAAATCAGGTGAAATGCTGTAATCATCATCTTACAAAAATGTTGGAAATTATGCACAGGTGAAAATAATGCAAAACTGGTGCTCGCTACATTCCTAAATGCATGCTAAACTCACAGCACATGCAGATCACGAGCCGCTCGCATGAGCAAAGTGTGCACAAACAGACTATATACTTATTTTATTATATTATAGTATATTATTTTATTATAGTTTTTTACAATTTAATAAGGACACAAAGCCATTTCACGCTTTCGGTTTTAATTCGTTTGACAGATACTTTGCTAAAGCAATGTCACAAAACAACATTAAAGACGCTTTGTTATTATAAGAAGTTTAAACATATTTTCGATTCCTTATGAAACTGTGGCGGGACAGATTGGGTAACATGCTTAACTTAATCTTTAAACTCTTCTGAAAATCAGTTGTGATTTGGGAATCCCATGCACTTTGTGTTATTTATATAACATAGGAATTACTGCCCATGAAGAGTTTTCTGAATCACTCACTTATTCCTATGTATGTAGTAGCCTCATAGGTTTTGGTACGGAGCCGTGGGCTTTTATAGCTTAATTTATCCACAGTTAACCGTATTATAAAAGCCGGAACACATTGTGGCCTAATATACCCAAAGCTCATTTCTGGGTTCTACTGTAATGTCTTCATGACTGCCACACTAATTAACATTTAGATAATCCTGTTTAATTTTAGTCCATTACGCTGCTGTGCCAACACCAGAGATCCCTCTCATCAAAATGTTGCACCGTGAGGATAAAATAAACCCATAACACGAGAGACATGGGTAATGAATTTCAGAATCCGCACTTCTCGTCTAGCTCTTGGTGAACTACCAAGATAAATCCTCATTTGCAGGTGAAATGTGTTCAATAGATAGAGACACGGGACAACGGTCCCTAGGAGCTGACAGCGGGCACTGTCTCATCCGAAAGACTCAACAACATCACTCGTCCCCCAGTGGGAGATCATTTGTTTAGCTGGCAATTATACCGTGGCCTCACAAAGCGAGGTTAGGACCTGCACCGCTATTTTTAGTACATGTCTTAACGGATGCGTCTGACAGCAATTCCTAGCATGCATACGAGCACTGACAGTGTGTTGGCGAGCTTGTGGAGCAAAGCACGTGGGATTTTTCTACTCTCACGTTGAGAAGTGCTGCATCTGTCATGAGCGGCACATTAAAAACTCATTAGCAGATCCTGTTCACAGCAAATCACGTCTTTGAGTTATAGCTGGACATGCCGATAAGATGGATGCTCAATTAAACCGATTGTTAATCAAGTTTGACCTCATATGAGTGGCCTACATTTTAAAGTTCACTGTTTAACTAGACGAGTAAAGTTTGAAAAGCCTTGTCTGAAAGTTTAAAACAACTATTAAAACCATGAGTATGAGGTTTCACTCATACTCATTTAGCACAATGCTCGCTTGTTTATAGCATGTTTTAACATAGCATGATTTAGCATGTTACTATCATGATTTAACAGACTGCTATCATGCTTTTAACATGTATTATTAACATTATGTAGCACATTGCTAGCATGTTCCTAAAATGATTTAACATTTTTATAACATGTTTTGTGCATGTTTTAATGTTGCTAACATGTTTTAGCACATTACTAGCATTGTTTAGCATGATACTAGCATATGTTTAACACATCTTGCAACATGCAACATACAACATGTTATGTCAAGTCAACATAATTATCCATTAAACACACATGTCCTGATGACGGTATGCGTAATGGTAAAAATGTGAGTCAATGTGTATGACTATATATATGCTCATGCATGTTGTGTTGATAAGTACAAATGTCAAATATAAAATAAAAGCCTGTCAAATATAATAAGGCCTTGTGCAAGCTGTGGTCGTCGCCAGTGGGTTTTGCAGAGACCCAAGGTTTTTCATCTGAGTGCTGTGACTGAGATGCATCCTAAAACCATCTGCCCGACCCAGCTCATTCCCTCAGTAGTGCACAAACACACCGCAGTCTGACCGCTGACCATCAGATCATATCCATCACACAAACCACAGAGGCATCAGTTGACCATAAAACATCCTCAATGGCGCAGTCATGTTTGCATTTGTGTAATGTTATTCACTAATGATACATTAGATTGATCAAAAGTGACAGTAAAGACAAAGATGTGACAGTATTTTTTAAAGTCTTACCAACGCCAAAATTGAATGGTACTGTATGCATGTATGTGTATGTATTTGGTCTGAAATATTTGAAATTGATTTTTTTTTTTCAATCAGATAAACCATAATTCCAACCAAACATTCATTGAAGCTCAATTAGATTAAGATTATTTAATGTTAAAAATAAAATAGAGTTGGTAAGTTTGTATGAATCAGTCCAAAACTGGATTTCAATTATTAATTTGCAAATTAAGAATGTTTACAGAAATCTTGTAGGATTAAAATATTTCAGGAAAGGGGATGATTATGTATTGCACTTAGTGAAAAATAGAGTGGAAAACATGGCTTTAATAATTTTACCTTTAATTCAATATTTTGAATCTACTACACTGACTGTTTGGTTGTGAAAAATTAGACATTTGGATTCCTGTAATTGCAACAAAAAAAACAAAGAAAATTCAGACATTTTACAGAACAAATACATAAATATGAAGATTTTTTTTAGCTATATCACCCGTCCGTAGTTGTGACCAGAGACAGATGTGTGAGCGCCTCCAGTGAAAACGAGCACAGATGCTGAGAGCGTGAGCTTTGTTAATTGGGTGATCTTTAATGCTGTTGGATGGCTGGAGCTCGACGGCCCTTTCAGAAAAACTGTGCGAATATGAGACCTCTGGGGAAATATGATCTGAACGAAAGCAATATACTTAGCAAGACCAAGCATCAAAACCCCTTTATCGTCTAAAAATATACTGCATGCCATCAAATAATGACATTTCCAGTAGGTCTTAATCTATAATTCCATTCTTTAATATTTTAAAAGCCACTGTGTTTGTTTCTGGTGTCCTTAGGCTGTATGTGGCTCTGACAGAGTTGCTGTCGCTGGAACAGACCACAAACTGAGGAAACCATATGCTGGGATGTGCCAAGAGCTCATGATAGGCCAATGACGGATGTGCCTACATAAACAAGCGAGGAAACAAGCCAACCGGCGTGCCAATGATTCAGCCTGTAAGCTGTTCAAACATCAGTTTTCTCTTTCCTCTCTCTCTCTCATCATAATCATTGACTCCCATTTGGTAAGACACTAATCCAAATAAATGGATTCAGAAATGAAGGCCATTCAAAAAAAAAAAAAAAAAAAAAAACAACATACAGAATATTCTGATACTGTAATCCCTGATTCACTGAAAAATTTGTATTGTTTGTAAGAGGAATCAGAAGCCCACCAGCGCTGAAAGCTTTCTGACCTCTGCAAAACACTAGATCTGATCGGATCTACATAATGGACACAGTACAAACAATTAAGTAAATAAATAAATGGGTAAACAAATAGTTTAGGTCTTAAACTATTGGCATGCAAGACCAGTTTTTTCCCTGAAAGTTTTTTTTTTTTTTTACTTGATTTGAATGTTTTTCTGTTGTTCTTTTAAAGCAGATAGCCTATTTCCAAATGTTTCTGTAGCTCAATTGATATGGTGATTGTGATGCCAGGTTCATGGGTTTGATTTCTGGTGTACTGTACATGCATGATATGATAAAATCCCAGATAGTCAGTTGCTTTGGATAAACACATCTGTTAGATGCATGCACCATCGTTCAAGAGTTTGGGGTCTGCAAGATAGTTTTTTTTGTGAAAGAAATTATACTTTTATTCAGCAAGGATGCATTATGTTGATCAAAAAGGATAGTAAAGACATTTATAATGTTACAAAAGATTTCTATTTCAAATAAATGCTGTTCTTTTGAACCTCTATTCATCAAATAATTTATCAGGGTTTTCAAGCAGCTGTTTCAAGCAACTGTTTTCAAAATGTTTGAAAATTCAGCTTTGCATCAAAGGAATAAATTACATTTTAAAATATATTCAAAAAGAAAAGTCATTTTAAATTGTATGAATTTTTCACAATTAGTTTTTGATCAAACAAATCCAGCCTTGGTGAGACTTCTTTCAAAACCATTACTAAATCTTTCCGACCCCAAACATTTGAAGTGGGGTACTAATTTAAAAACTTACAACAAAAACAGGCTTGTATGCTCACATCCATTGCAAAATTTGGCTGCATGTAAACGTGTTAAGTGTATTACTGTGCCAATGAGAAGGAGAACACCACCTGCCAATTGATAATTTGAGTTTGAGATCCCTAGTTTACACCGGCAGCCAAATGCAGATGGAAGTTGATTAAGTTCTGGTGTCACTTACATCTTCTGATCCTGATCCAAATATGAGCAGGTCGAAGGGAATGGCCGCCACCATGTCTATAAGGAACCAGCCTTTGAAGTAATGGATGGCGATCTTCCCTGGATCGCTCACCACCTCCTCGTTCAAGTTCACGTACGTGGTGCGAAAGTTTATGAGGATGTCGATGATGAACATGATGTCCACCATTAAGTCCACCATGTTAAGAGGGCTGCAGGAATAGCCACATTTCCGTCTTTTTTGCTCCTCGATGTCATTGAGCAGGAAGGCAGCAGAATAAGGGGTTAAAATGGCTGTATAAATAACTAGCAGCAGAATGAGCCAATCCCACATTGCTTTGAATGGGCTGTAGTGCAGGATGGTGAACTTATCCATGCGTGGTGTCTGGAGCTTGTATTCCGGCAGGACATCTGCACCCAGTGACAAGACCTGGAAGAGGAGAGGCAGGCAAAAACATGAGTATGGCATGGTATATAATCACAGGTCTGTCCTGATAGACAAACATGCTAAACCAGTGGAGAATCACTTGTGCAAAAAGGTTAGCATCTAATGCAAATGGAAAGTAGTTTATTTGAAAGATTATTTACAAAGTTTATTTACAAAGTTCTGTCATAAAACTCTAGATGGTGGATAACAGCAGCAGCAGCAATAATAGCAGCAGAAGCAGCAGCAATAACAGCAGCAATAACCAACAGCAGCAATAACAGCAGCAGAAGCAGCAGCAATAACAGCAGCAGCAGCAATAACCAACAGCAGCAGAAACAACCAGCAGCTGCATTAATAATAGCAGCAGAAGCAGCAGCAATAACCAACAGCAGTAATAACAGCAGCAGCAATAACAGTCACAGCAATAACAGCAGCAATAACCAACAGCAGCAATAACAGCAGCAGCAATAACAGTAACAAAAGTAACCAACAGCAGCAATAACCAACAGCAGCAATAACAGCAGCAGCAACAACCAGCAGCTGCATTAATAATAGCAGCAGAAGCAGCAGCAGAAGCAGCAGCAATAACAGCAGCAGCAATAACCAACAGCAGTAATAACAGCAGCAGCAATAACAGTCACAGCAATAACAGCAGCAGCAGCAATAACCAACAGCAGCAATAACAGCAGCAGCAATAACAGTAACAAAAGTAACCAACAGCAGCAATAACAGCAGCAGCAATAATCAACAGCAGCAATAACAGCAGCAGCAATAACACCAACAGCAATAACACCAGCAGCAATAACAGCAACAGCAATAACAGCAGCTGCAATAATCAACAGCAGCAGCAGCAATAACAGCAGCAGCAATAACACCAACAGCAATAACACCAGCAGCAATAACAGCAACAGCAATAACAGCAACAGCAATAACAGCAGCAGCAATAACAGCAGCAGCAATAATCAACAACAGCAGCAGCAGCAATAACAGCAACAGCAATAACAGCAGCAGCAGGAGCAGGAGATTTATTCCACCAAAACCAAACATTGTCTCATCCTTTTCAATGCCAAACACTACGAGAGTTGTCATGACAGAACTAATTATCATTATTATTATTATAAACTTCATTCCATCTGCATTAGATGTTCAACTATTTGCACATATGCACAACTATTATTATTATTTGCATAATAATAACAACAGAAAGAAGTTAATACATCATTTGTCATTGTTTACATTCAAAGGTAATATGTAATTGTCAAATTACAAGTGATTGTATTTATGTATTTATTAGTCTGATGCTCGCTGCCTTGATTTTTAGCTCCTTATTATGCTTCTGTGGTGCTTGACCCTGATAATTGCTGCTAGCAGCTATATTTTATTATTTTTATAGTTTAACAAGAAAACGAAATTGAGTTATGTATAATTTTTCACTTCATTATTTTTACAGTAAAAAAGTTGAGAATAACTTTTCAAACTTTTCCAATTTAAAAATAAATGCAACCATTTAAATATACTGTATAGTTCTATGTAAACGTTTCACTTTTAGTTCAAATTGTTCAGTTTTTCAGTAACCAGTGCACTTGATGGTGAAAGTGCAGTAAACAATTTGCTGATTAGTGCATTTCCCAAAAATGCTGATTTGTGCATTTCGAAATTGAGATCCAAACATTTCTGGATTATTAAAAATCTCACAATAACTGTTTATATTGCATTACTTGACAGCTGTCAGTTACATGTGCACAGGCACATCATCATAATGCAGTATGTGACAGTTCCACCGTGCTTCACATATATTTCGCTGTAGTTGTCATCTGTTTCTTTCCAGCTGATGCAATATTTCATGAAAAGCGCCAGCACAACCGAGTTCCTTCACATTTCATAAGTGTACCGTGTCACGGAGCCTCAGAGCATGACATAAATATTCATTTATTTCTCTATAGTTGCACAGTACAGACCGTCTCTGCTGTCAGAAATGCTCACATTACATATAGGTTTTTGGATTATAAAGTCTAGTTGTCATGCATCTCAGGTTGATTCTGAAGTTATCAGAGCAATCTGCTCAAGGACAAAACGGTGCACAGGACATTCATAAAACCTTGTTTTCCACATAATGAAATATCATTTACGCTATTCAAGCAATCGGATGTAATTTTGGTAGTAAATTCTGATTCTCACAGCAGTGGAATTTACTTTTGATTATTTTAACAACAATGAAAGCTAAAATAATAATAAAAAAACACCTAAAAAATAAATAGACACTAATTATCGAATTGAAACAAAATCTCTACTGTTATGTTATATCTTATATCTTACATCTCTGTGTAGATGTTCAGCATTTTCCAAAGCAGTTCTGGAACTTTGTATTGTGACACTTGTCATTCTTGGATTCTTGGACAACAACATATCATTTTGCATTTATTTTATCATTAAATTAAACTGAAAACAGAAAATATATAAATAAAAACTATTTCAAACTATTAATAAAAATAACACTTGGTAGAAATTAATTAGTTGCATTAAGCATTGTTTTTCTCTGCTATCTGTGACCCTTAGAACAGAACCTCAGTTTTGTCGAAGCTTGAAAGATCAAGACACTACTGGGGTTTTATTTAAATATTTTGCAAAGCTATTGAACAGCAGAAATCCCCTGGTAAAAACATTAGGATGATAATGTCTGTAATCAAGCAATGTGTCTCTGTAATTGAACTCTAAATGAACTCTCTCTCACACACACACACACACACACACACACCTTACTGCAGGATTTAACCAACTTTGACAGTCAGCAAATGAGGTGTCTTTTCCTGATAAATACTTTATTAGAAATTATGACGGCGGCAGCAGTGATCAGTTGCCGTAGTCGATATCTCTCTCTCTTTCTCTTCTAAGAAAGTGATGAATTATGTATCTTTTTCTCTTGCAGGGTCTCACACGTCCAGGCTGGTCGGGGAAAGCAATGTGAGAGCCACTCAGACGTGATAAGCCAAATGACCGCAGTGAACGAGTCAACTTCTGAAGTGAGGACTTTGGATGGGCTGTCATCGACTTCCTTCCCGGCTGGCCGAGAGCCGGACACATTTACAGCGAGCTTTGACCCAGTACTCTGTGTTACAGCCTCACAGCGCTATGACTTTGACTTTCCTTGAAGGATATTTCCAGGAGTCACTAACCTTCATTTTTCCACAGGAATGGTAGCATACTTATAATTAACATTTAGCAATGAACACATGCAATGTTGCCTTAGACTTTGCAGTTATCTTCCCATTTAATACATGATTTGCATCGGAAGCGTACCTATGATACCTTACAGGGGTCATGAATTGAGAAATCAAATTTTCCTCAATGTTTTGGCATGTAAGATGTCACTGTACTATAAAAACATCCTGTAAGTTTCAGAACTCAAAACTTCCTCGTTAGTCCAAAAACTGCTTTTATTGAAACCAAGCTCCGAAAATGACTTGTCTTGGATTTTGTCACATTATGACGTAATAGTGCGACGAAAGACCACCTCTGCAGAATCAGATCAACGCCTACTTCTACATCATCACGTCTTTAGCCCCGCTCACTGGAGCGTTAATGAGATGAGAAGAGAGATACAGGATCACTGGACTAAATATAACATTATCTTCCAAAGGATCCGAATGCTAGGAAAGTGCTTGTTTATTTTCAACTATGTAAATGTCTCAGTAGAGCATTATTTGTTTGTTCGGTGCAGGACTCTTTGGTAAATCAGTCGCAATTTCGGCGCAGGATTTGCAAATAGACTGTAAGATATGGACCTGGCAGTAACTAACAGTGTTATTTCTAATGCCTAATCTGTGATTTCTGTCAGGACCACTATCATCAAATACGATTGACAATTAGCATACAGATTAGATTGGCGGTATGGTTCTGCTCTGGGCGAGAACTCCATGTGTTCTAGCATGTATAAGAGCAGCAATAACCCCCCTTAGGGTAAACAGAACAGAAGCAACATGAATGTCTGCAGATACCATTAATTCAAGATTTTAAAGTAAAACACAATTCGAGAATTTATTCAGATTCAGGGGGAATCAGAATGCCAAATCCTGACTGAGACAGGAGGAGCTGGGGAGGGAGGAGGGTAATTCGCTCCTGAGAAACGCGACAGCTGCTGATAATACTGAAGGAGCTTACAGTATATATGAATACAGTGATAGGCATCGTATTCCTATAGGGAGACGTGGATCAGCTGAGAGTCACTGATGCGAGCTTGACTAACGTGACCTGCCAGAATTGACGCTACAGTCAGCATATATATGCTGGATTTCATATATATAGTGATTTATGTAGTCGGATGTTCTTTGTCTTAAAATCATTTATTGCCATTTATGCATCAGTAAATCAAGCCAGTTCTTTGTAGCATGAAAATAATATTTTATTTAAACTGTTATTAAATTATATACAGAAAGCAATTAAAGTACGCTCCCTTTGTAATCGCTGGAGCTGTCAATCACCCAGCGTGAGTTTATCAGGGACTGAGTTCTGGACTCTCGCTGTTATAACCAATGATGCTGTCTACACTGCACAACCAATCTCTTATTTACACCGTGTTTGCACTGTTTGTTACGATGAAAGCATTTGTTTTGAAATTACGAGATCACTGCATTCAAGCACTGCAAACTTTGCGACGGGAGTAGAACTAAATAGTTCCACATGTAACACTTATTTCATATGCAAAGATCACAGCAGTGGGCGTTTCTCACAGCAGACAGAGCGTTCAAATCAGTGAACAGAGCGTTCAAACAGAGCGTTCAAATCAGAGGGGTAAAATCAGGGTAGAAAATGGCCTTTTATTTCTAAATTATGAAACAAATTTATGTAAAAATCATACTAATATTATAAGTGTACCTCAGGAAACATTATAGAATAATACAAAAATGCAGTTCATGACCCCTTTAAGGATTAAAAGGGGAAGTTCAATTTACACTTAGGTCTCTCACACAGAAACTGTCGCAGTGTTATTGAATCGTGTTTTGACAATATTTGGAGATCTATTTCCCAGAGGTAGAAAATCCATCTTCTTGCTCGCATGCTCTTATGATGCATTTCGGTGCCAGAAAAAGATGCTAAATATGGTTGGGGTATAGGAGATTTAAGGAAATAATTACTGGTTATTGCCCTTTATTATTGCTCTCATCTTAGTACCCCCTAGGTTAAGTAGTATCCTCATTAGCATTTATTTGCATACTTATGTCTGTTAGCATTATTTAATGTGTAAACTACGAGTAGTAGTGAAATTATGCAGGAGAATTTGTTACAATTTGTTTGTGCTCGTTCACAGGACTATTGGATTTCCAAAAGAATCATGAAGCATTTGACGCATGCAATATTTCAAATAAATTACGTTCGTGACACATTGATTTTGCAATGTGATTAACATTGTGAACGTGATTAACTGAAACTCCAGGGAGGAGAAATAGAGCAAAAGCACATCCTCACCTGAGGGCCTTTTGAAAAACACGAAGGGAAAACAACAGATTTTACTCTGTCAATGTAAAAACGCTCATAACCAAGTGGGCCTGTAATATCTATCTGTTAGCATTCACATTCATTTAAAAGCCTTTAAAAGCCCTTTATTGGGTGCTATAGTACATAAATTAAATTTAATTTAATTAAAATATTTGTAATATATCGTCCAAAAGTTTGAGGTCAGTCCGTTTTTTTTTTTTTTTTTAAAGAAATTAAAACTTTTATTCTGCAAGGACACATTAAATTGTTCAAACGTGTCAGTAAAAACATTTATATTACAAAAGATTTATATTTGAAATAAAATTCTGCTTTTTTTAACTTTCGAAGCATCCTGAATTTTTTTTTAATCACGATTTCCACAAAAATGTGAAAACATTTTTATATAAAACTTTTTTTATCATAATAAATGTTTCTTGAGCAGCAAATCATCATATTAGAATGATTTCTGAAGGATCATGTGACACTGAAGACTGGAGTAATGATGCTGAAAATTCACCTTTGCATCACAGGAGTAAATTACATTTAAAAATAGAAAACAAGTATTTTAAATTGTAATTATATTTCACAATATTACTGTTTTTACGGTGTTCTTGATCATATAAATGCAGGTCTGGTGGAATCATTCACGCGTATAAAGAAAGTAAATAGGGTTGGATAAATTCATGTTCACGTTACAGCCTTACCTGTGTGACCTTCTCTGTGACGTTGTGTGTTCTGTCTTTGACCTTTGGTGCTATGATGGTTTTCTCTGAGGACGGAGGGGACGGCGCTTTCTTATCGTTGGCTTCAGAGAAGTTGAGAGCGATTAGCGGGATCTTGTTGATGGTGCTGTATTTGTTCAGGTTCGAGTCTGAGGTTGATCCCAGCAGACTGGACTTCAGATGGTTGAACGGGCCTGGAGGTAAAGAGTAAAGAAGAGCCTGTGAATATCTGGGACAATTCTTGGTTATCTGTGATTCATCTAATATTCCTAATATAACATTCACAATGATCTTTGTTTGTTATGAATATTGTTGATTTCTAATTGGCCATTAAACTTTTCGTTCACTCAAATGTGAAAATTATGCCATCATTTACAGTAGGAACATCAAACCTGTATGAACTGGATACATAAACAATGACAAAATGTATCACTTTAAGTTTCCTTAAAAACAATGTATTAGACTAATTTCACAATATTTCATTGTCTTGTGATTCCGTGAATGAGAATGTTAAAACAGAGATTATTTACTAGTATTAAAAAAAAATTCTGTGCATTGGTTCAACCTGTCAATTTCAATTAATTGATTTAGTGATTCATTTGTGCCATCACATTGTTCATAGATTTCTCAGCACAGCATTATATATATTCATGTTTTAATAAAAATTATATGGATATTTGAAATATCGAAATTATATATATATATATATATACATAGAGGATATATAAAATTAGAATATCGTGCAACAGTTTCAGTAATTCAAATTAAAAGGTGAAACTAATATATTTAGTGTATATAACTATATACATATGCATGATTATACTTTTCAGAGGGCCGACATTTTCCATTTTTTTTTTTTCATGTAATATTCAAATTGTCTGAGATTTTGAATTTGGGGGTTTCATAAGCTGTAAGCTATAATCACCAAAATTATAACTTTTGCACGATATTCAAATTTTTCGAGTTTCACCTGTGTGTGTATATATATATATATTAATTATCATTATTATTATCACCCAGCCTTTATGTTGCCTTGAATACATTGTTTGGTTTGTTTAATGAACCATTTGAACGAACCTTTTGTCAATGCAGTGTTAATTGAATTTAAACATCATTAAAATTGTAGATGTGATTGTGCTGTTAGAAACAGGATATTTTTTGTACATTTCAAGCTTTTCATAAACATCTTCATCCAAGCTTAAAGCTTCTGTAAGCATCCATTAACAATCGCTTAAAATCATGTCCAATATAATAGACAGATGATAAATAACAGTAACGCTCAACCTCTCTTAGAATAATTCAAACTTTGATAAAAGAAATGTCCTCCAAAACTGAACGTGGCAGTGCTGCCCGCTGATGGAAGTCATTCAGCATGTTGCATTGATTTTCTGTCCCGACTGTGAGCCGGCGCATCAGTCTCGTTCAATGGGACGTGAAGAGGAACTGCCTGTACAATCTGAGCCATTCTAATCCGCCATAATGCAAGAGGGTCCAGCCTAGAGCTTTATTGAAAGAGCAGCAAATGTTCTGTATGATCTAATCAAGACATCAATAAATAGCTGAGAAGAGAAATCAGGCTGAAAATGGATAATCACGAAACGCCATGACGTCCCAGACACTGTGACGGATGATCTGATCTGTATTCTGAATGCGCTTTTGAGGAGAGATAACAGGTTTTATCTAGATTTTTGAGGTGTGTTGTTTTAACTGGTCTAAGTTATGGGATGTCAGTCTCATTTTAGGTTGAAAACTGGACTAAAAGTCGCCATATGCTGACTGAATTTGGGGTATTCATGCAAAGTGCATGCAGAAAACACAGCTCATACAGAGGCCGATTCGATATTAACATAAGTTGGACATAAAAAAGTGTTTTCATTTACAGACCGGCTTCTCTGTCAAATTCAGAAAGCAAAGAGTTATTATTAACAGATTATATCTATTAAACATTAAGTGGTAAGATTCAGGAATACATTTGTTGTACCTGAAAATGTCATCATTGTTTTGAAAAAGTCATGAAAACAGATAAAATATCACCCAATGAAAAAAAAATTCTAATATACAATTTCGCAAATAATTACAAAGAAATGGCAAGTAACACACTGATTTAAAGGTTAAATTCTGTGTAGAAAGACTGAAATGGTATTTTCTTGTGAAAAGTACTTCGAAAAAGTATTTTTCGTTGTTGTTGTTGTTGCAGTGTACTGATCTACTGATTTGTTTTTTGTTTTTTACCGTAATATGATAATTATTTTTCTTAAATCATCCCACAGGTCGGATTGGACGTGTCTGTGGACCGAACTCTGTCTTTGACACCCCTGTTCTGCGAGAGGCTTTATTGGACCCACATTAAAGGTGCTTTAAAGAGGCGCCATTATGCTTTATCTCATGTTCATCTTCCTTTAGTGTGTAATGTTGCTGTTTGAGCATGAAAAAGCTCTGAAAGTCCCTCCAGCGTGAGTTATTCTCTAAGTGTCACTGTTTCTGAACTCCCTGAAATGCCTCCATTGTGGTCTTGAGTTTTCTTCCGGGAACGAACACGTCACAATATTATTAATTTATATAATTAAGAGATGAGCTGCAATAATGTCAGATATGGGAAAAAATTATGTATTTTTTGAACATTCAAGCATGAAAACCTCTTCTAGTAGAGCCTAAGAACAAAATCAAGACTTTGTAAAAGGCCATAATATGCCCTCCTAAAGTAGTAATATGAAATGGCGGTGAACCCAACTGCTGCATCTTCAAGCATGCAGTCAGAGACAGTTATACATTCATACAGAATTCAACGTTACCTTTTAGACCGCGGACATAGTCTGAAGTGGAGGAGTATAAAGATTAAAAGAAGAAAATGAGGAAAATGCGTGTTATGACGGTTGAGTTCATTAATTGTACAATTTAATTGACACTATAATTATACACTATAACACTATAACAGTTTTTTTTGTGTGTAAGGCTAGGTTTATAATAAGGGTAAAGAAAACTTTAGAAGACCAAAGATCCTCAAATTAAACAGCTATTTCATATTCATTTGGTATAAAATGTGCATAATAACCAGATATAACTTCACATATTTTATCACATCAGTCTAAAGTATCACAAACAGTCTAAAGAGCTTTCTTTAAAAGAACAAAATCATACTTTATTCTGTTATTATATATATACACTCACCGGCCACTTTATTAGGTACACCTGTCCAACTGCTCGTTAACACTTAATTTCTAAGCAGCCAATCACATGGCGGCAACTCAGTGCATTTAGGCATGTAGACATGGTCAAGACAATCTCCTGCAGTTCAAACCGAGCATCAGTATGGGGAAGAAAGGTGATTTGAGTGACTTTGAACGTGGCATGATTGTTGGTGCCAGAAGGGCTGGTCTGAGTATTTCAGAAACTGCTAATCTACTGGGATTTTCACGCACAACCATCTCTAGGGTTTACAGAGAATGGTCCGAAAAAGAAAAAACATCCAGTGAGCGGCAGTTCTGTGGGCGAAAATGCCTTGTTGATGCCAGAGGTCAGAGGAGAATGGCCAGACTGGTTCGAGCTGATAGAAGGGCAACAGTGACTCAAATAACCACCCGTTACAACCAAGGTGGGCAGAAGAGCATCTCTGAACGCACAGTACGTCGAACTTTGAGGCAGATGGGCTACAGCAGCAGAAGACCACACCGGGTGCCACTCCTTTCAGCTAAGAACAGGAAACTGAGGCTACAATTTGCACAAGCTCATCGAAATTGGACAATAGAAGATTGGAAAAACGTTGCCTGGTCTGATGAGTCTCGATTTCTGCTGCGACATTCGGATGGTAGGGTCAGAATTTGGCGTCTACAACATGAAAGCATGGATCCATCCTGCCTTGTATCAACGGTTCAGGCTGGTGGTGGTGGTGTCATGGTGTGGGGAATATTTTCTTGGCACTCTTTGGGCCCCTTGGTACCAATTGAGCATCGTTGCAACGCCACAGCCTACCTGAGTATTGTTGCTGACCATGTCCATCCCTTTATGACCACAATGTACCCAACTTCTGATGGCTACTTTCAGCAGGATAATGCGCCATGTCATAAAGCTGGAATCATCTCAGACTGGTTTCTTGAACATGACAATGAGTTCGCTGTACTCAAATGGCCTCCACAGTCACCAGATCTCAATCCAATAGAGCATCTTTGGGATGTGGTGGAACGGGAGATTCGCATCATGGATGTGCAGCCGACAAATCTGCGGCAACTGTGTGATGCCATCATGTCAATATGGACCAAACTCCCTGAGGAATGCTTCCAGCACCTTGTTGAATCTATGCCACGAAGAATTGAGGCAGTTCTGAAGGCAAAAGGGGGTCCAACCCGTTACTAGCATGGGGTACCTAATAAAGTGGCCGGTGAGTGTATATATAATAGAAAAAAAAAACGATTTGTAATATAATATATAATATTATTTGGTTACTTTATTTTAAGGTGTCATTCTTACAGTGTAATTATATATTTAAGTTCTGAGTAATATTAATTAACCACATGTATTTACTATAAAGCTAGGCTTAAGAATATGATTTGGTTGAGGGTTAGTTGCATGTAATTATGCCTAATTTACTGTTATTACTATGACAACTACATGTAACACAAGGACACTGTAAAATAAAGTGTTACATATTATTCTTTTAAAGATAAATGATAGATTTATTTAGTTTTTCTACAGTCTTATCAGTCAATTGTAATCAACGCTGAATCTCAGTATAAGTCTCAGACTCACCTTCAGTTGTGTGTGTGTCCACAAACAGGCGTTTGGAGTTGGTGCTCAGGCCTTCGATGTCGTGCACGGAGGACGCCCGTCTCCTGCTGAACATGCTGTCTCTGGACAGGGACTGGGCCAGGCAGGTGAGAGAGGGACTGGGCTGATCCCAGCGCTGACTGGGAGAGCACTGGTCGAGGGGAGCGGGGGAGGAGTGAGGGCTGGAGCTGATGAGCGCCCGCGTGTCATTGGCGTCCGCTGGACTGGAACCGTCCTTCGTGTGCGGCCGGACGTCCATCACGGCCTCGGAGTCATCGCTGGCCCTGGGCGAGTCCACCATGATGGAGTCGGGATCAGCCTGCGGGAGAGACTGCTTACTGGTTCCCAACAGCTTCAAAGCTGGCAGACGGAAGCCGAAGAATCGTCCTTTACCTGCAGGCATTTGGGGGAAAAATACAGTTTCATGAGAGGCTATTATTTAATATTATTTATAAAATAGGATTCACTGATGAAGGCTTATTGCCGGAACGTATGGATGATACGTACAGATGTGCTTTCTTGCATAATATTTTTTTTTAAATCATTTATAAAGACAAGTGATCTTTTGTTTTTCTATTTGAAAGCATTGATTGTATTTATAAAATAGAAAAGATCTATCTATCTATCTATCTATCTATCTATCTATCTATAGCATCTATCTATCCATCTATAGCATCTATCTATCTATCTATCTATCTATAGCATCTATCTATCTATCTATCTATCTATCTATAGCATCTATGTATCCATCTATAGCATCTATCTATCTATCTATCTATCTATCTATCTATCTATCTATCTATCTATCTATCTATCTATAGCATCTATCTATCTATCTATCTATCTATCTATAGCATCTATCTATCCATCTATAGCATCTATCTATGTATCTATCTATCTATCTATCTATCTATCTATAGCATCTATCTATCTATCTATCTATCTATCTATCTATCTATCTATCTATAGCATCTATCTATCTATCTATCTATAGCATCTATCTATCTATCTATCTATAGCATATATCTATCCATCTATAGCATCTATCTATGTATCTATCTATCTATCTATCTATCTATCTATCTATCTATCTATCTATCTATCTATCTATCTATCTATTCCTTCCATCCATCCATCCATCCATCCATCCATATTCATTTGGGAGAGTCAAAATAGAAACTCTCAGAGACAAAAAAAAAAAAGTTTCAGTGTTGACTCTCCGAAAAATTTAAATGCCCTGTTTTATATAGTTTCAGAAATGGCCATTGAATACACTGAAATGATTTGGCAGCACCTCTGGCAACATTATAAGAACGGGCATATTCAGCAGAAAAGCTATTGAGTGGTCAACATTCATTCCCACAATGCATTTCCCCCAGGAGAACAATATTCTGACATATGGCTCATTTGTTCAGCCATGCCTTTAATAATCCCACCGGCCTTTTGTCTGAATCCATCCTCAGTACGGACACAGCTTTAATTAGCAGCCCTTCAAAATGTGTTTTTTTAATCAGGATGTGATCAAACAAATCCACTGCTTCCCAGTGGAATTCAGTGTTTCCTCTCCAGTACATCACCGCTTTGAAGAGTAAATTGCAGGACACAGTACGCACTTTCTAATAAATAAGGTCTAGTTTAAGAGGAAGCTCATTCGACTGCACTGGTGTGAAGAAAATCAATGACATGCTCAAGATGTGCTCACATTTATGTTTTATTCACTTCTATTCAAGCACATACATAAGAGAGTGCTGGGATCAAGCATAAGAAGAAATATGCAAACAGATTTGTGTAGAAGTTCTGTATTAATTCATTATTATTTGTTATTTGCGAGAGATTATTTATTAAAAACAGAAGCCCTGTGTGTCATTATATCCTGTTGGCCATTTTTGCTTTGATGTTTGAGCATTGTTATTTTTGTCAGCTTATAGCAATTTGTGTCCAACAACTGATTATTAATTAAAAACTAATAAATAAATAATCATTAGACTACATCATTAAAGCGTGATTATGAATACTGTAATAATAAAATGTTGTTTTTTTTATCTGTGTATTAATATTTTGAATTAGCATTTATTTTTATAATTTTAGTTCTATTTTATTTATATTATCTATTAAATTTATTCTACTAATTTTAGCTTCATCTTATTGTTTTGTACTGTGTAAAAAGCTATAAATGCGAAATTTCTCACTTGACAGTAAATTATGTTAATGACAGAAATATAAATACATTTATTTACTTATAAATGCCAGTGTTTCCTGTCAAATATCCAGGGTGTTATTGAAAATCTCTTCAGAGGTAGAATTAAACAAACGCATTCAATTGTGTGAATATTAGTTCATCTCTAGTAAATCTTGCTTTAAGTCTAGTACTGCACTTTTAATGCTGACTTTCTCTCTCCCATTATGCTTTTAAGGGAATGTACATAAACACCTGCACCAGCAGTAATTATCTCAAAAAGCTCCTCATTAAGACATGCATTACAGTACGCAGGTGTACAGGGAAGATTATTTCTGTGCACAGCTTCTCGTGCCTCGTTCAGCTCAGCGGGCTTTAAAGAGCGCACCTGTTAAACAGAGGCAGGTGTGCTCACATTAACCTGCTGGCTGATGAAGATGAAGATGAAGAGGACGCTCTGTTGTGCATGACTGTAAACACTCCTCAGGAGGGCCGTTTCTGATGCTCAATGACAATGGCGATGTTGAAAGTGATCCAGCAACTGGGAATATGAGGACTTCTTCACTCAGCGAGCCCTTCACGTGCTGTCACTGCCGTCCACGCGCACAACTACACATGATACAGGCCTGCCGCTGACCGGTGCCCCCTACAACGCTCCCAGATACAGGCAGGTATGGAAACATCAACTATTATTTAAACCATGTGTGGTTTATAGTTTAAATAACAGCGGTTTAGAGGTTAAAATGGAAGAAGGACATTTTTTGGATTTTACCTTTCATGTGGTGTGTGTAATACGGCTGTTTGGGAATGTAAAAGGTCTGCAAAGTTCAAAAGATCAAAGTGCAGATAAGTTATTGTCTCTCAAAAATGGGAATTGATTCTAAACTATTGAAATGAGTCCAGTCTCACTTCCTACTCAAACCTACATAACAAATTTGCATAAAGCCCCTCCTGTGGTCTTTATTGGCCGTCGGCAAACAACGTCTACTTTGCCCCGCCCTCAAACACTGTAGCTGTAGCTGAGACTGGAAGAGTTTTTCGTGTTGTCGACGTTGCCGAAATAATTTTTTTTTTCAAATCAAATCCGCTTTGATGCACTTCAAAAGGAAGAGGACTCACACTCGAGTTGATACAGAAAAACCGCCACTGTCGTTACGGTTCGGATCTCTGTGAATCAAGTACTGAGGAAGATCTGAAGCTGAAATTCAGATATAGTAATGGACTGTTTGGTTTATAATATGTGACGTAAGTGGTCGACCAATCACAATAGACGGGCCATCTGACCAATCAGAGGAGAGTAGCTCTCAGGAAGGCAGGAGGGATTAAGAGAGACCAAATCCTTTATCAAACGTTTCAGACACTGTGAGAAAAGAGCTGGTGTCCAATGTATATTATGAGAAAATTAAAGCATTTTTTTTATTTATTTTTTACCTTGGATGCATGTAAACCTATTGTAGGAGACCTTAAAACAAAATAAAAGCCTTTAAAATAGCATAACAGCGGCACATTAATATAATATAATATTCTACTAAATTACATTTTTACTTTTACTGATCATATTTCACTCCAAATCAAGACAGATGCTTGGAAACTTATTACAGAATTATTAATTGGGCATTAGATTTGAATCCAGTCATATTTTGAGTGAGTTGGAGGACATATTAGACCAGTGTTATTTTAATATTATTTATATACTATTATTGTGTTTATATATATTTTGAATGAGCTTTTATCTTTAGTTCAGCTTTCATTTTCATTTAGTTTTATTTATATTACTATTCAGGTTAAATTTATTTATTATTTATTTTTAGTTCAGTTTTAGTTTGTATTTATATCCTGTTAAATTTATTTAAGTTATAGTATATTACTAGGGCAACAGTTTTAAGTTTTTCATCTAATATTTATATTTTAATATATTTTAGCTTTATTTTAATTAACAAAACATATATTTTTAATAGTTTTAGTTAACAGTAATAACCCTGAACTAGACTTCTGTTTACACATGGAAATCACAGCTGTTGTCCATTCATATGTTAGAGATTTAATGCACTTGCATTGCACTCGGATGACTTTCTGAAAACATTCGACAAGGAGTAAAATGATCTGGTAGTGAATGAGTGTCTGAACTATCTGAGATCATTCTGCAGTGAATTTACACACTTCAGGTTCTCTCTCAGAAAGAAGGACTTCTGACACAAGAGGACACAAGTATCACTAAAGGCTGAAAACATCACTTACACGGCACAGAAAAGCCAAGCGTCAAGCTTTGTGATTCCTGACATTTGTGATGAGCGACGCTGACGGAGAGAAAGTCGGACAGCAGCGAGAGGATAATTAAGCATAATGAGATATTAAACCATCATGGCCACTTCCCTTTTCTTCCTGTGACTGTCAGATATTAATACTCAATCATGTTCTCTGCACAAAACTCTCTCTCTCTTTCTGTCTGGACTCCAGGGCCTCAGCACCGGTCATCTAAAACACACCCAGGAACGCTGCTCGGACAATTTTTCACCATTTGTCAGTCAGAAAAATACAGGAGAATTAAAGTTGAACTATTTCAAGGACTTGTTTACCCAAAGCTGAAAATTCTGTCATTATTTACTCGCCCTCAAGGCCGGCCCGCGGGTTTGTGAGGCCCTGGGCAAGATCATAAAACAAAACGCATTGAACATGAATTTTTTTATGACATTTGTGCTATAATTGCATTTTAAAAGAAACACTTAAAAAAAAAAAAAAACACTGTATATGGCCATGTATACTGTATATGTATATGTATATGGCCTGTATATGGCAGGCATGAATACATGTTGTTTATTCCATTATAGCCCAAATAAACAGAATATTACAAAATACTGTATACTAGCAAATTATTCATGACAGCAAGTTCATGTGTGTGTGTGTGTGTGTGTGTGTGTGTGTGTGTGTATGTGTGTGCATGCTAACAGTCACAGCACATATGTAGATTACTTGATTTGAAGGTCATGTTTGGTTAGCATGACTCTAATGTACATCAGCATGTAAATGACATTGACTTTGCAGTTTACGAATCATACTGGAGGAGTGATCGAGTTTTGCAGTCTAAGCATGTGACATTCTCATTCAGACTGTTCGAGCTTCTTCTATTTCAGAATACACTGGAACCTAGAGATTACATTTGTTCCTCTGAGAAGTATATGCATAATTAGTTTCTTGTTTGCCCAAAAGTAACTTCAGTCTGAATGCGAATGTGTCTCATGAATTTGACTCATATTTGTAGAATCTGGGTGGAGAAAATATTTGTATGAATACAGTTCCAGGATATATGAAAATGTACATCTCCTTTATATATTCAATAGTCTATATATATATAAACATTTTCTGAAAGAGTTTGTTGCATAGTTGTGCTTGGAGTCAATTGTTTTGACAATTTGTTTCAATCGGACTGAATTTAGTCCGATTGATGAATCTGAACGTGGTGTTTACATGAACGCTAAACATGTGATTGGGTTGATGTGCGCGTTTATATGTAACAAGCTTCAAATCGGAATAGATTTTTTTTGCACGAATATACAGTTTTTCCTACTGTTTGAGCATAATAATCATTCTCCTACACTGGTTCTTTATTAAGGAGAATTTTAGAAAGACGGGACACACATTTATATGACACTTTATTCAACAGGAAGAATAGCTCGCTAGGCGTGTCATACGTCAATACGCTTTTTCAATGTCATTCTGCGCAAGAATGGAAACTGAAGTCTGCCAGAGGGCCGCCATTGGCTAACAAGCCTTCACCTGCTGTTAGCATTCCATTGACTCCCATTCATTTTTGCGTCACTTTGACAGCGAATAACTTTACATCTGAGGCATTTAAAGACTCCATTTGTCCATTGTTTATTTCTAAAGAAACACGACAATGTATAAAAGGCTCCATTACCTTGTATCTTACGTTATGGTCTCGTAGAAGCAGTTTTTGTAAAAATAGGCTAACGATTGCGTCATAACACGCGACTCTCCAACGCATTCTCATCCTATGGCGTCATATAGGTGACGCCATATGACATTTCGTCTAAATCCGACGCACATGGCACCCTTTAGCGTCAATATAACACGCACTGTTATGGGTAAGTTTAGGTCTGGGGTAGGGTTAGGGTTATGACGCCTTGGGATCTGCGTCTCATTTTGACGCTAAAGGGTGCCATGTGCGTCGGATTTAGACGAAATGTCAAAAGCGTCACCTGTATGACGCCTTGGGTTCTGCGTCTCATATTGACGCTAAAGGGTGCCATGTGCGACGGATTTAGACGAAATGTCAAAAGCGTCACCTGTATGACGCCTTGGGATGAGAACGGGCTGGACTCTCTGTCGCACAGTAGAGAAATTACCGTACAGATAGGAGGATAAGCTCGCGGGCAATCTTTTACTGTCTATGAGGCAATCGGGGGGACAAGGAGGGATAAAGTCCGATAAAGTCAAGGGAGAAGCCCATAGAGAGTCCATAAAAGCAACGGGACAAAATATTTTCAACAACGTTTTGAGGAATTGGAAATAATTCGGTATGCAGCTAGTAGAAGACTTACCACTGTCAGACGGGTTGCTTACGTCACATCTACGTCGCCAAGCTCCGTTTTAGCCGGTGCAGTACGCTTGGCAATCAGGAAGTGAGTGCTTCTAATTGACTTCACTTTTCTCCATTGAAGTCTATGGGGTCGCTGTCTCCATTTCTTTTACTGTCTATGATTCTGCGTCATTGCGCAATCCTTTCAGTTTCAGTTTTCAATTCGATCAAGTGTATATATGTTCTCTCGATCGAATTTGGAAAAGGAATAAACCACCCCCTTTCAATCCGATCAAAATTTGATTGGGATCGAGCTCAGTCGGTTCGATTAAGGTGTTTACATGAAAGCTTTTCAGTCCGATTGAGCCATCAATCCCATTACTATGGGATTATTTGGTTGCATGTAAACGTAGCCAGTGAAACATGCCAAATTGTGCGGATATCATTTTTGGCCAGGCTGTCATGCGTGAACACATGCAAAACAAGAGAGAACCAATGAAATATTAATAATTGATTATGTTGTAGTCAATTTATGCTTTTCTTTTCAGTGAGCTTTTTTTTCTATGCATCTTATATTTTGCATAGTAAAATAAAACCTATAGTTGAAGTTTGCCTTTTTTGCCAAATCATTTAGTTTTGAGGGTGAGTAAATGATGACACGATTATGAATATATTTTGCCAGGCACTGTACATGTTGTAATGGAGAATGGATCATCTTCCCTCCAACTGGCCCTTTTATCGTGCTTGGCTTTCAATGCACATAATGTGTCTTGATTTGCCACTTTGATTGGTTTGGGCAATATGATTTGCAATGAATCTTGGTTGCATTTGCTATGTGGTTTAGACCAGATATCTGTTTGATTACTCAATATATATTATATAGCAAATCTCATGTGTGATTTTTTTCGCGCAGCTCTTCATATAAAGATGGATATATAAGTATGTCCCACTTTATCCGCATGAATACTGTACATTGATACATTAATCTCAACTGCTTGAATGCTTAATTTGTCGCAAAATGTAAACTATATTATCACAGCATGAAAATATTAAGATTTTATATTCATTTACGACAACAACACTTTTGTATTATTATGCTTGTATTATATTACAGTCCAATTCACTAATTGACTATGCAAATGAGGTAATGCTGCAAAAACACCTGTAAAATTTCAGTTTGCAAACATGTCGCATGGCCTCATTTACACATGCAGTATGCTATCCAGAACACAGTCACATGACATGCTTTCACATGACACTCATTCAGACACATGCACATCTGCTGTGTGTGTAAGCCCCGGCTCAGTCACACACTTTGGTGCTTCATTAGGTTTGGGCCTTATTATAACACCTACAGTACAACCAAGGTTCAACAGTGAGTCCTTGTTGACTCTTCGTGACACCCAGAGGCAGAAACACACACACACACACACACACTTCTCCACTATAAATAACCTTCTCCTAGAGCAGCGCATTTGCTAAGTGAGTATTTCTAGAGATGCTGAAGCTGTGCAGATCTTTAAAGACCACACGACCCGCACGGACACTATCGCCCACCCGGCGTTGGCAGAGGAAGTTCAGGAGACGGTAGAGATCATAGATGCATTATATCACATGCTTCCTTTATTCGTCCTCACTGACGCTCTTTCTGTATATGATCTGGTTCATATCAGCCAGTTCACTGTCCATCTGTTCGCACAAAACCCATTATAATCAGTGATGCTGTCAACACTGGATGATGCAGCAAAACAAATCCCTGACTGTAAACCATTGCTATTATATTTGTGACATACTCAATGCGCCCGCGCTACTTCTGACACGAAGAACAAATATATTCCCAATGGTCGCTTTAGTGTGGTGTAAACACGGTTTTAAAAGATAATCTTTAAAAACACAATTTGTTTTATTAAAAATTATAATAATTTTAACTCTTTTCCCGCCATTGATGGAAATTTCCATAATTTATGAGACAACGCTTCCCCGCCATTGACGGAAATTGCCGTATTTCCGTGTTTTCACTGTTACACGGTAGGGGGCGCTATTACACATCTTCTGAAACAGTACATAATCTCCTGATCTAAACACAGGTGAAAAAGTAGCAGAAACAAGCGATATCATATGTAAGCAGATGCATATGTAAAATAAAGCGATCATCAAACAATAAACAGCATATAAATGAAAACTGCCTATGAAATGAAATGTGATGAAATGTGACCCATCCAGACAAAACCGGCTCTCAGTAGACAGCAAACCAGATATACATGAACAGAACGGTACAGTATGCTTTTTTCTGCCTGTGAAATGTTCTAGACTTTTTTGATGGATCGTAATTATGATCAGACAGTCTTCAGTCTATTTTTTTTTAGTGTCTTCAGTCTATTTTTTTTGTGTTTTTTCTGTCTATTTCAGATGGACCAGCTTCTAATCAGCATTCAAAAACACAACTAACTGTGATTGGTCACTTTACGTGTCACTCAGATCCCCCAAGGTTCCCGACAGAATCCTGTCACCTGAGATGAAAAAAAGAAGACCATATTGTATTGTTCTGCAGGCGGGGAACTAAAGCAGCTCATGCTGATGAGCGTGTTAAATCCTTGATATGAAGCCAGTTACGAAAGCGTCCCTCATGTGATCCGAGAGGACGCCAACATCCCACCTGCTTCTGAGCCTCAGCGAGAGCCTCCTGTCTAATTAACACGCTCCGTTGAGAAACACACACTGCGCTCAACCGTTCCACACGCCGGCCATTAAAAGCACTTCCAGTTCAGTCACTGGTCTGAACACGACTCATTACTCTGGCTGGGTTAGCACAGCGGAGGGGCGCTTGTGAAGGAAGTCGCAAAGAGATTCCTGCATGGTTTTAATTCCGTCAATCAAAGATTCTTAGAGACATTTCTGAAGGTTATTTACACACATAAAAGGGGAATAGGAAAAGTTTCAGATTAGTTGTCAATGCATTAGCAAACAAACCGTTCTCTATAGATAGAGCACACCAGTAGGAAGTTAAAATAGGAATATTAATACATTTTGTTCTTTTGAACTTTCTGTTCACCAAAAAAACATGTATCACTGTTTCCACAAACATATTACCGTATGCGGCACAACTGTTTTCAACATTGATAATAAATCAGTCTTTATATTTATCTTTATATTTCTGAAGGATCATGTGACACTGAAGACTGGAGTAATAATGCTGAAAATCCAGCTTTAAATGGCAGGAATAAATGGCATGTGACTATTTATTACAATAGAAAACAGTTATTTGAAATTGTAATAATATTTTACAATATTACTGTTTTTACTGTATTTTTTATCAACTAAATGCAGCACTGGTGATGCATTTATTTATGAGACTTCTTAATTATAAGACTCTTATACACTCTTCCAAGACTTCCACACACACACACACACACACACACACGCACACACACACACACACACACACACACACACACATGTTGGTGCAACTACATTATGAGGACTCTCCATAAGTGTAATGGTTTTTATACTGTACAAACTGTATATTCTGTCCCCTTACACTGACCCTATCCCTAAACCCACCCATCACAGGAAACATTCTGCATTTTTACATTTTTAATAAAACTTAGTTTGTTTTTTAAGCTATTTGAATTACGAGGACTAATGAAATGTCCTCATAAACCACGTTTAAGTTGTAATACCAGTGTAATATGCATGTCATTATACAAATTTGTGTCCTCATAAATCACATAAACAAGCACACACACACACACACACACACACACATGGTTCTTGATTGAATGATTTAAAAAAAATGCTTCTGGAGGAAAAAGATGGGAAAAATATTTGCGGAAAGAGCTGCTAATATTGAAATTCTATGTTAGAAACCAATCAGGCAAAGAAAAAATGAAACTAATAATGAAGTTAGTGTTTGCACTCACTGATTTCAGATTTGGCAGGCGGGGTGATGTCCAGTCTCTCCATAGAGTCCATGCTCTCCTCGTCTAGAACATAATCGAAGTTCAGGATGAACATCATCACAACTCCTTCCTGGTTCTTTACTGGGATGATGTGAGTGT